>CAUYLG010031939.1:0-31517 GCA_963573385.1 Cacajao melanocephalus
TCAATGATAGACTGGACAAAGAAAATGTGGTACATATACACCATGGAATACTACATGTCCATAAAAAACGATGAGTTTGTGTCCTTTGTAGGGACTTGGATGAATCTGGAAACCATCATTCTCAGCAAACTGACACAAGAACAGAAAGCCAAACACTGTATGTTCTCACTCATAGGTGGGTGTTGAACAATGAGAACACGTGGACTCAGGGAGCTGAGCATCACACACTGAGGGCAGTTGGAGGGGGTAGAGGAGAGACAGTGGTGGGTGAGGAAGGAGGGGAGGGGAGGGAGGGATAACATGGGGGAAAATGCCAGATATAGTATGCATCTAAAGTTAAATAAATAAATTTTAAAAATTAAAAAAAAAAAAGAATATAAAGGTCTATCACAGCAGCCAATCAAAGAAGCCACTTCTTTCAAGAATACTTTGGTGCTCTTCTTAAGCAGATGGGATTAAATAAGTTAACCTTCAGCAAATATTTGTACCTATAATAGTGGACAGAAACAGAGTTATGCAAATATTATCACCAGAAAAACAGCACTTTCCTGCCCACTTTTCCATATTCTTAATTCCTGCTTTCCAAAGCAACCATGTTCTACTCTTTCCTGTTCCTTCTGGTATCACCTCCCTTATTTCTAAACAAAATGCTATTGCCACTTGTATTAGTCTGTTTTCACACTGCTAATAAAGACATACCTGAGACTGGGCAATTAACAAAAAAAAAAAAAGAGATTTAAAGGACTTACAGTTCTGCACTGCTGTGGAGGCCTCACAACCATGGCAGAAGGCAAGGAGGAGGAGCAAGTCACGTCTTACATGGATGGCAGCAGGCAAAGAGAGAGCTTGTGCAAGGACACTCTTGTTTTTAAAGCCATCAGTTCTTGTGAGACTTATTCACTGCCACAACAACAGCATGGGAAAGATCTGCCCCCATGATCCAATTACCTCCCATCAGATCACTCCCACAACTTGTGGGAATTTAAGGTGAGATTTGGGTGGGGACACAGCCACACCATATTATCACTATTTATTGATGTTTTAGTTGTAGATATAATCTATTGACTTTATGGAACATGATGATCTAAACTCTCCTACACCCTCTCTACTTAGTTCCCTTTTTTCAACCCCTAGAAGGCCATTATATCCCAATTTTGGTTAAATCATTCATTATGGATGACATGACTATGAAGCATTGTTCAAAGAATATTTACATACACAGCAATTAATGTATCTCCACTCTAAGTATTTTTCTTCCTGGAGTTATTAAATACCTAGTGTCTTTGTTTGCTTAGCTTTCTATGTACCCACCATTAAGTCATACCTAAACTCCCAAAATATTCTAAATCACCTCTTTATCTGTTCAAGTGCATTGTATATTATTTTCCTTTTTCCTGTAGCATGTGCTTCTCAGAGCCCTCTGGCTCTAGACTGCTCCGATCCACTCTGCTGTGTTGATTCTGGATCTGCTCTACAGCTGCCATTCAGTTACTTAACCCATCATCATGACATTCTCTTTGCCCTGCCTTAGTTTTAGGGACGTCATTTCTTCTATCTCTGTGAGTCAGCTAGGACTGTAGTCTACTCTGAGTACCAGAAACCTGCAGACAGCGACTGAAACAAATAGTTTCCTCCCCACCTACCAAGAAGTCTGAAGTCAACAGTTTCTGCATTGGTTCAGTCACCTAAGGATGTCAGGGTCGGTGTCTCTGCAATCTTTTTGACCTTTCCCTCAGGATTGAAGAGTGGCTGTTTTACCTCCAGCCATCACAGTTACATCCCAGTCAGTAAGAAGGTGGGGGTGTTGATGGTCCTGGCTGCATATATTTTCCTTGAGTAAGAAAGCAAAATAATTTTCAGAATTTGCCCCAGAAGACTTCTGCTTTAGCCTTGTTAGCCAGAACTGGTTACACTGCTGTACCTCTCTCTCTAGGAGAGAGGCTGGGAAAGTGGAGTATCACGCTTGGCTGCGACCAATTGTGACCTATTGTTTGGGTTGGCAAGTTGTACTTTAAGCAAAACTGGGTTCTTTTTCAAGCAAACAGGAGGCTGGATATTGGATAGCCAATGATGAACAGCTCATTTCCTGTGGGTGCCCCTCTAGAAGGCTCAGGTTTAAGTCCAACAGATCAGTTGCCGTGTGTTTGCTTCCCGTTGTCTAAACCTCAGCTGTCCCCCACATGTGCTGCTATCTCCTTCCTCACCTTTCTTGTCTTTATGGGTTTACATTTAATGATTTTTTTGTTGTCATCTCGCTGTGTTCTGAGAAGTGGCTGTTTTTGCTGAAAGTCCAGACTGTAATCTTGACTTGCTCTGGACTGTCAAAGCTTTCCTTTTGTCCCTCATTTTTAACAACACATTTTTCTAGACAGTTCTTTACACATTCCTAGAGGGCAGGGCATCTTCCTGCTCAGCTTTTCTTCCTTTCCAGAACTTGGCTAAGTGTATTGCTTATCGTGGTGCAGAGGACATATTTTCTGAACTGAGATTCTTTTGGGAAACAAAATCATGTATTATTCAGGTCGTCCATGTGACAGCTTCGGCGGTTTTCTTTTCTTCTCATTTCTGGCCTTTATAGAACCACAGAATGGTGAATCATATATTTCATGAGAAAGCAAGCAAAGTAAATGAAGCTCCTGGGGGCAGAGTTTCAGAGTCCAGAGCTAGGCCGAGTTGTATTTTTAGTTGGAGGCTTCTGAGGTAGGGTATCGGCTGGAAGGAAGGAGGAGGAGAAGGTGAACCCTAGCATCTGGAGGCATTCAGTGAAGCTGCAAAAGCGGGCTCTCGGTGACGGAAGGGAGACAAACTTCAGAGATTCATCCTGGGCGGACCCTGAGATGCAGGAGAGGAACGTGCTTCTCTTAACAGTTCTGCCACTGACTGTGTGAACGGTGGCCCATGGAGGCAGAAAGACAATGGCTCTTCAGGAGTCGGAAGGGGACTGTCCTAACTGGATTCATCTGTTTGGGGCATTAGAATCTTGACTTTAAAAATCAGGTAGTCTCCATTCAACTTCAGCTCCAAGATATAAGAGCATATGAAGTCTTCTTTTAACTCAGACTTGATGAAGACAACAGGATTTATTGAAAGAATGACCATACCAGCACTGCAATTGCAATGAGACAGGTCCAGGGTTTATTTCACAAGTGTTAGAAAGTAAGTGCAAGTTGTGATCTGCTATGTCTTTAGCCCCTTAGCTCTAATGTAACCAAGGAAGGCGTTTTAGGAAAATGAGGTTTCATACTCTCTCTTCAAAACAGATTTATTGATGTATAATTGATATACGATGAATTGTACATATGAAACAGCTGATGTTTTATTATACATCTACACCTACAAAACCATCACCATAATCATCATGATGGATGGAGAACAAATCCATCATGCCCCTTCGTAATCTTTCCCTCCCCCCTCCCCATCCCCAAGCAGCCGCTGATTGGCTTTATGCCACCATACGTCAGTGTATCTTTTCTAGTATTTACGTAAGTGGAATCATACAGTATGCATGCATTCTTGTGTATGTGGACTCTTTCATTTATTATGATTATTTCAAGATTTGTGCATGTTTAGTGTGTATCAATAGTTTATTCTTTGATTGCTGAGTAGTATTCCATAATAAGGATACACTAGCATTTGTTTAGCCATCTACCTGTCAATAAACATTCTGGTTCATTCCTAGCTTTTCTGTTCTGTTTCCCATGATAAATAAAGCTGCACTGAACATTTGTGGGTGTGATGTAGACTGGGCTCTTTTTGTATCTTTTACATTATTCTCCTCCCACAGTGGTAGGGATTGTCACTGAGTCTCTGTTTTCCCCGCCACTGTCCACACTGCAGAGTTTACATTCTGCATCTTTACTAATGTATTGTTCTGAAAGCTTTTGCATCCCACAGATACAATCTGCACAGTGATGGCTGAGGTGGAGTGATGCTGCAGCTTGTGGTCTAGCATGAGCTCCTGGGGTCTGAGCCGGCATTCCATTTCACATCTGTCTTCAATATGGGTGTGGCCCTCTATGAGTTTGCCAAAGCACTGGGAGAAGGTATTTTTAAATCCTCTTGGTAGCGAGGGTCATCTCCTGCTGGGATTCCACACCAAAAAATGGCTCACCTCTTGGCAGTGACAGATGCTAAGATGCTTTCTGTGCAACCTTATTAAGTAATCTTCCAGCAACAATTCAATGGGAATGGCTTAGGGCCTCTGGTAGACTCAGGATGGATGATCATGTAGGCTGCACCAAGACATTAACCAAAACCTCTCATGTTTCCCTTTCTGAACCACAGCAGGTTCAGGTAAAGTGTTTGAGGACCAGCTTGGGTAACTAACAAATAACAATGTGGATTCCTCTGTTACTGTCTTTTCCAACTTTTCAGTTCCAATTCTTACAAGGAACCAAGAGCCTTTTTTTTTCCCCTCTCAACTTCTCATGAGCATCATGGCTGTGTTGTTATTTTTATAATTTATAGGTTTCAATATTAGGCTTTCCCCACAAGACTGTGCAACATACAGGCCAGGGCTGTGTCTCTGTCATTCTCTCTCTAACTCTGGGGTTTATTATAGTGTTTTGCTCAGTTAATATTTGTTAACATAATGAAGAATGAAGGAGTCAGAGTCCTGTGTTCCGTCCCTAGCAGTGTGAGTCAGTGAGTGTGCTCGGGCTGCATTTTCGTCTGTTCAGGCTGCGAGAACAAAATACCATAAACTGGGTTGTTTATAAACAACAGAAATTTATTTCTTACAGTTCTGATGCTGGAAAGTCTAAGATAAGGATTCTGGCAGATTCAGTGTCTGGTGAGGGCCTATTTCCTGCTTCATAGATGGCACCCTCATGATGTGTCCTTGCATGGTGGAAGGCGTGAGGGTCTCTCTCAGGCCTTTTCTATGAGGGCACTAATCCCATTCCCATGAGATTAGTGAGGGCTCCATCCTTATGGTTTAATTACCCCTCAAAGGCTCTACTTCCCAATGCTCTCAACTTGGAGGTTAGGATTTCAACGTAGGAATTTTGGGGGAGACACAAACATTCTGACCATGGCACCTCCCATTACAAACTACCATAGGTGGCATTACTTACACCAGGGGTCCCCAGCCCCTGGGCCACTGGGCCACAGACGGGTAATGGGGGTTGGCAGACCCTTGGTGTACCTGGAACTGGTCCGTATCATGTTAGGAACTGGGCTGCACAGCAGGAGGTGAGCAGCAGGTGAGGGAGTGAACCTTCACCTGTAGTTACACCTGCTCTCCATTGCTTGCATTACTGCCTGAGCTCTGCCTCCTGTCAGTTCAGCAATGGCATTAGATTCTCATAGGAGCATGAACCCTATTGTGAATGGCCCACGAAAGGGATCTAGGTTGCACACTCCTTATGATAATCTAATGCCCGATGATCTGTCACTGTCTCCTATCACCCCAGAGGGGATTGTCTAGTTGCAGGAAAACAAGTTCAGGGCTCCAGCTGATTCTACATTATGATGAGCTGTATAATTATTTTTTCTTATATATTACAATGTAATAATATAGAAATAAAGTGCACAATAAATGTAATGTGCTTGAATCATCTGAACCTATCCCCCGCCCTGCCTTCTTTGGACATGGAAAAATTGTACTCCATGAAATCAATCCCTGGTGCCAAAAAGGTTGGGGAACTGCTGACTCACACAACAGAAATTTATTGGCTAAGTTCTGAAGGCTGGAAGCCCAGGATCAAGGTTCTGGCAAATTGATTAGCTTTTCCTTTTTCCTTGTCTCACCATTCCTTTCTTTTGCTTCTTGTGATCACCTTTTGAACTGTTTTTGCAAATTTCTGTCTTCTGCTTTGCTCTTAAGGAAATCTAAAATAAGACACCACAGTTTTAGAAAAAGCTAAGCAGTTTCTCTTTTTGAGTGTTCTCATAGGATTTTATCAACTATTTTGGATTATACTTATTTAATTATGGCATGCTTTGGTCATTGAACCTTTTAAAATTTATCATCTTGAAGGCATGTGCCCCATGAACTATAAACATGCTTTCATGTTAGTGTTGGTTTAACAACTAGAAACATCAGAGCTTAGGGTATCCTTTTAGATGCCAATTAAACATCACTCAGCATTGAAGACATATAGTCTTCTGAGAATACAGTAGCAAAGGGCATTGAGAGTTGCACAAAAATATTGTAACATTATGATACATTGATACTATGTACAATTTATAACACCCAAACTCACATGGCAAGCCAAGGCATAATAACTGGCAAGGCTCAATCATTATGTAATGACAGATCTTGCTGTGAGATACCTATTTTGATTTCTCATTTGAAGAAAAAATTGTGATGCTTACAGAACAATATAATTTTGATTTAGCTGATTTTTTATTTTATTCTACTTTAATTTCCAGGATCCATGTGCAGAATGTGCAGGTTTGTTACATAGATATATTTATGCCTTGGTGGTTTGCTGTACCTATTGACCCATCGTCCCCATCGTCTAGGTTTTCTCCCCTTGATCCCCACCCCCTAACAGCCCTCAGTGTGTGTTTTTCCCCTCCCTGTGTCCATGTGTTCTCATTTTTCAATTCCCACTTATGAGTGAGAACATGAAGTGTTTGATTTTCTGTTCCTGTGTTAGTTTGCTCAGGAGGATGGCTTCCAGCTTCATACATATCCCTGCAAAGGACATGATTTCATTCCTTTTTACGGCTGCATAGTATTCCATGGTGTATATGTGCCACATTTTCTTATCCAGCCTATCATTGATGGACGTTTGGGTTGGTTCCATGTCTTTTCTATTGTAAATAGTGCTGCAATAAACATACATGTGCATGTATCTTTATAGTAGAATGATTTCTATTCCTTTGGGTGTATACCAAGTAATGAGATTGCTGGGTCAAATGGTATTTCTGGTTCTAGATCCTTGAGGAATTGCCACAGTGTTTTCCACAATGATTGAACTAATTTCCACTCCCACCAACAGTGTAAAATATTCCTGTTTCTCCACAGCTTCGCCAGCATCTATTGTTTCTTGACTTTTTAGTAATCACCATTCTGACTGGCATGAGATGGTATCTCATGGTGGTTTTGATTTGCATTTCTCTAACGATCAGTCATGTTGAGCTTTTTTTTCATATGTTGGTTGGCTATGTAATTGTCTTCTTTTGAGAAGTATTTGTTCATATCCTTTGCCCACTTTTTCATGGGGTTGTTTGTTTTGTCTTATAAATTTGTTTCATTTTCTTGTAGATTCTGGATATTAAACCTTTGTCAGATGGGTAGATTGCAAAAAATTTCTCCTATTCTTAGGTTGTCTCTTCACTCTGACGCTAGTTTCTTTTGTTGTGCAGCAGCTTATTTATTTATTTTTCAAGATGGAGTATCACTCTGTTAGTCAGGCTGGAGTGCCGTGCTATGATCTTGGCTCACTGCAACCTCTGCCTCCCAGATTCAGGTGATCCTCCTGCCTCAGCAACCCTAGTAGCTTGGATTACAGGCATGTGCAACCATGCCTGGCTAATTTTTTTTTTTTTTTTTTTTTTTTATTAGAGACTGGGTTTTGTCACGTTGGACAGGCTGGTCTCAAGCTCCTAACCTCAAGTGATCCACCTACCTTGGCCTCCCAAAGTGCTGGAATTATAAGAGTGAGCCACCGTGCCCAGCCCAGAAGCTCTTTAATTCAATCCCATTTGTCAATTTTGACTTTTCTTGTAATTCTTTTGGCATTATCATCATGAAGTCTTTGCCAGTGCCTATCTCCTGAATGATATTGCCTAGGTTTTCTTCTAGGGTTTTTATGGTTTAGAGCTTTACATTTAAGTCTTTAATCCATCTTGAGTTAATTTTTGTATAAGGTATAAGGGAGAGGTCTAGTTTCAGTTTTCTCCATATAGCTAGCCACTTTACCCAGCACCGCTTATTGAATAGGAAATCCTTTCTCCATTGCTTGTTTTTGTCAGGTTTATCGAAGATAAGATGGTGGTACATGTGTGGTGTTATTTCTGAGGTCTCTTTTATGTTCCATTGGTCTATGTGTCTGTTTTGGTACCAGTACCATGCTGTTTTGGTTATTGTAGCCTTGTAGTTTTTGAAGTCAAGTAGCGTGATGCCTCCAGCTTTGTTCTTTATGCTTAGGATTGTCTTGGCCATATAGGCTATTCTTTGGTTTCATGTGAAATTTAAAGTAGTTTTTTCTAATTCTGTGAAGAATGTCGATGATAGTTTGGTAAGAATAGCAATGAATCTATAAGTTACTTTGGGTGGTAGGGCCATTTTCACAATATTGATTCTTCCTAGCCGTGAGCATGGAATGTTCTTCCATTTGTTTGTGTCCTCTCTTATTTCCTTGAGCAGTGGTTTGTAGTTCCCCTTGAATAGGTCCTCCACATCTCTTGTTAGCTGTATTCCTAAGCATTTTATTCTCTTTGTGGCAATTGTGAATGGGAGTTCATTCACTATTGGCTCTCTATTTTTGGTGTATAGGAATGCTTGTGATTTTTTACACATTTATTTTGTATCCTGAGATTTTGCTGAAGTTGTTTATCAGCTTAAGGAGTTTTTGGGCTGAGATGATGGTGTTTTCTAAATATACAATCATGTCATCTGCAAACAGACAATTTGATTTCCTCTCTTCCTACTTGAATACCCTTAATTTGTTTCTCTTGACTGATTGCCATAGTCAGAACTTCCAATATTATGTTGAATAGGAGTGGTGAGAGAGATCATTCTTGTCTTGTACTAGTTTTTGAGGGAAATGCTTCCAGTTTTTGCCCATTAGATATGATATTGACAGTAGGTAGGTTTGTCATAAATAGCTCTTATTATTTTGAGATATGTTTTATCAATATCTAGTTTATTGAGAGTTTTTAACACGAAGGGATGTTGAATTTTATCAAAGTCTTTTTCTGCATCTATTGAGATAAACATGGTTTTTGTCTTTGGTTCTGTTTATGTGTGATGGATTATGTTTATTAATTTGCATATGTTGAACAAGCCTTGCATTTCAGGATGAAGCAGGTTCATTAGTGGTGAATAAATTTTTTGACATGTTGCTGGATTTGGTTTGCTAGTATTTTATTAAGGATTTTTGCATTGATGTTCATCAGGGTTATTGGCTTGAAGTTTTCTTTTTTTGTTGTGTCTCTGCCAGCTTTAAGTTTCAGGATGATGCTGGCCCCATAAAATGAGTTAGGAGTCCCTCCTTTTCAATCATTTGGAGTAGTTTCAGAAGGAATGGTACCAGCTCCTATTTGTGTCTCTGGTGGAATTCAGCTGTGAATCTCTCTGGTCCTGGGCATTTTTTGGTCGGTAGGTTATTAATTACTGCTTTGATTTCAGAACTTGGGGTTATTGGTCTATTCAGGGATTTGAATTCTTCCTGGTTTAGTCTTGGGAGGGTATATATGTCCAGGAATTCATTCCTTTCTTCTAGAGTTTCTAGTTTAATTGCATTGAGGTGTTTACAGCATTCTGTGATGGTAGTTTGTATGTCTGTGGCATCAGTGATGATATCCCTTTATCATTTTTTAATGTGTCTATTTCATTCTTCTCTCTTTTCTCTTTTATTAGTCTAGCTAGCAGTATATCTATTTAGTTAATTTAAAAAAAAACAGCTCCTGGATTCATTGATTTTTTGGAGGGTGTTTTGTGTCTCTATCTCCTTCAGTTCTGCACTGATCTTAGTTATTTCTTACCTTCTGCAAGCTTTTGTATTTGTTTGCTCTTTTTTCTCCAGATTTTTTGTGATGTTAGGATGCTGATTTGAGATCTCTCTAGCTTCTGATGTGGGCATTTAGTGCTATAAATTTCCCTCTCAACAGTGCTTTAGTTGTGTCCCAGAGATTCTGGTACATTGTCTCTTTGTTCTCATTGGTTTCAAAGAACCTCTTGATTTCTGCCTTAATTTCATTTTTAACCCAGGAATAATTTAGGAGCAGGTTATTCAATTTGCATGTAATCATGTGGTTTTGAATGAGTTTCTTAATCCTGATTTCTAATTTGTTTGCACTGTGGTCTTAGAGACTGTTATGATTTTGGTTCTTTTCCATTTGCTGAGGAGTATTTTCCTTCCAATTATGTGGTCAATTTCAGAATAAGTGCCATGTGATACTGAGAATGTATATTCTGTTGATTTGGGGTGGAGAGTTCTACAGATTTCTATTAGGTCCACTTGATCAAGAGCTAAGTTAAAGTCCTCAATATTCTTGTTAGGATATTGAGACAATATTCTGTTTCATTGATCTGTCTAATATTGACAGTGGGGTGTTAAAGTCTCCCATTATTATTGTGTGGAAGTCTATCTCTTTGTAGGTCTCTAAGAACTTGTTTTTTGAATCTGAGTGCTCCTGTATTGGTTACATGTATATTTCGGACAGTTAGCTCTTCTTGTTGAATTGATCCTTTTACCATTATGTAATGCCCTTCTTTGTCTTTTTTGATCTTTGTTAGTTTATAGTCTGTTTTATCAGATACTAGGACTGAAACTCTTGCTATTTTTTTATTTTTTATTTTTTTGCTTTCCTTTTGCTTGGTAAATTATGCTCCGTCCCTTTATTTTGAGCCTATGGGTGTTTTGCACATGAGATGGGTCTTCTGAATATAGCACACCGATGGATCTTGACTCTATCCAATTTGCCAGTCTGTGTTTTTCAACTGGGGCATTTGTAAATGTGTGAATTTGATCCTGTCATCATGATGCTATCTGGTTATTTTGCACACTAGTTGATGCAGTTTCTTCATAGTGTTATTGGCCTTTACATTTTGGTGTGTTTTTGCAGTGGCTGGACCTGGTTTTTCCTTTCCATATTTAGTGATTCCTTCAGGAGCTCTTGCAAGGCAGGCCTGGTGGTGATGAAATCCCTCAACATTTAATTATCTAAAAAGGATTTTATTTCTCCGTTTCTTTTGAAGCTTAGTTTGGCTGGATATGAAATTCTGGTTTGAAAACTTTTTCTTTAAGAATGTTGAAAATTGGTCCCCCTCTCTTCTGGCTTGTAGGGTTTCTGCTGAGGCCCGCTGTCAGTCTGATGGGTTTCCCTTTGTAGATGACCTGGCCTTTCTATCTTCCTGTCCTTAACAATTTTTCCTTTATTTTGATCTTGGAGAATATGATGATTGTGTGTCTTGGGGTTGATTTTCTTATGGAGTATCTTTGTGGTGTTCTCTGTATTTCCTGAATTTGCATATTGGCCTGTCCTGCTAGGTTGGGCAAGTTCTCCAGGATAATATCCTGAAATGTATTTTCCAGTTTGTTTCCGTTCTCCCCATCTCCTTCAGGTATTTCCATCAATTATAAGTTCTGTCTTTTTTAATAGTCCAATATTTCTCCGAGTCTTTGTTTGTTCCCTTTCCTTCTTTTTTCTCTGATCTTGTTTTCATGCCTTCTTTCAGCAAGGTGGTCTTCAAACTCTGATATCCTTTCTTCTGCCTGGTCAATTTGGCTATTGATACTTGTGTATGTTTTACAAAGTTCTCATGCTGTGTTTTTCACCTCCAACAGGTCATTTATGTTTCTCTCTAAATTGGTTATTCTAGTTAGCAGCTCTTCTAACCTTTAATCAAGGCTCTTAGCTTCTTTGCATTGGGTTAGAACATGCTCCTTTAGCTCAGCAGAGTTTGTTATTACCCACCTTCTGAAGCCTACTTCTGTTGATTCATCCATCTCATCCACTGTCCAGTTCTGTGCCCCTGTGGAGAGGTGTTGCGATCATTTGGAGGAGAAGAGGCACTCTGGTCTTTTGGGTTTTCAGTGCTTTTTCATTGATTCTTTCTCATCTTCATGAGTTTGTCTGGTTTTGGTCTTTGAGGCTGCTGACCCTTGGATGGGGTTTTTGTGGGAACATTTTTTTGCTGTTGATGCTGTTGTTGTTGCTTTCTGTTCATTTGTTTTTCTTTCAGCGGTCAGGCCCCTCTTCTGTAGGGCTGCTGTGATTTTCTGGGGGTTCACTTCAGGCCCTATTTATCCGGGTTGCTCTTGCATCTGTAGATACCACTCAAGGAAGCTGGAGAATAGCTAGATGGCTGCCTGCTCCTTCTTCTGGGATCTCTGACCTCACTCCTATATAGGGTGTCTGACAACCCCTGTTGGAGGATCTCACCCAGTTGGGTGGCACGGGAAACAGGACCCTTTCGAAGAAGCAGTTTGTCCGTTGGTGGAGGGGGTACGCTTTGCTGGGGGAAACCCATTCGTTTGGGCTGCCTGGATTCCTCAGAACTAGCAGGAATAAAGGTCAAGTCTGCTGGTTCACACAGATTGCAGCCATCCCTCCCACTAGGAGATCAGGCCCAGGGAGATCACATTTCTGTCCCTGAGCCCGGAGCTGCAGTTGTTGGAGTTCCTGCAGGGAGGCCCTGCCCAATGAGGAGAAATGCCTCAGGGTCAGGCCTGAAGGGGCACTCTGGCCACAGCCTGCCATAGCTGGTGTGTTGGGCTGTGAGAGATACCTCTTGGGACTGAGCCATCCAGCCTCCCTGGCTCCCACCACAAGGGAAAAGCGATCCCTGGCACTATTGAGATGGCGGCTACCCTTCCCTTCTACAGGGAGCTTAGTGTATTAGGCAGTTACAACTCCCAGTGCTGGTTGCTGCCACTCCTCCAAGGTGCTCAAATGGCTTAGACAGCAGGAAGCCACAGCCCTGGTGCTGGTCGCCCCTCCTCCCAGAAATTCGGCAGGCTTAAGCTGAGTCTAGCTGAGAGCCCACTGAGAATTTGTGTGGCTCCAGAGTTGGGACTCTTGGTCCTGGGGCTTTGGGTTCACAAGTGGGATCCTCCAATCCATGGTTGCACAGTTTTGTGGGAAAAGCATGGTTTTCATGGCTGGGTAGCACACTCACTCACTGCCCACCTTGGCTGGTGGGGGGCTCCCACTGTGGCTTTCAGATGAGCTGCAGAACCACACTGCTCTTCTTTCCTCTCTGTGGGTCATGACAGCCACCTAGTCAGTTCTGATGAGAGAACCTGGATACCTTGGTTGCCAGTGCAGGAGTCACATGCTATGATGGTTCTTTTCAATGGAGCCTACGATCACTGCTGCTTCTAGTCGACCATCCTGGCCCTGTCCTCTAATTAGCTGATTTTATTTGTTAAAAGGTTCCATGTTTTATCATTTATTTTATCTTTGGGATGTTGGGATTATGTTGTAATGCTAGCTTGTGTGCATGTGTGTATTTTGTATGCAGTGAGAACCTCTTGTTGCCTTCTCACAATTTGGGGCACTTTGTTCCCCCTCTGGATGATTTTGGTGATGCCTCACACTTTCAGGTGATTAAAAGAGTCCAATGACTCCAGCCGGTTTGAGACTTTGCCCAGACTTTATCAAATTGGCAATAGATGAGCAATGGTTGTTGTATTTTAGATCAAGGGTTGTAAACATGGCCTGGGGCTGAAGGTAGCGGTTTTGCCTGTCACGTGGAAGAGGCTTGACTAAATGGATGCTCCTTGACTTACTATGGGGCTATGTCCCAATAAACTCATCATAATTTGAAAACAGTGTAAGTCAAAAATGCAATTAATACACCTAATCTATCGGACATCGTAGCTTAGCCTAGCCCATTTTAAACATGCTCAGAACACTTACATTAGTTGGGCAAAATCATCGAACACAAAGCTTATTTTATAATAAAGTGTTGAATACTATATAAAAGTGGATGTTTTGAAGACATGACAAAATGTGAAAACACTAAACACAACATCCAAAAAACACTGACAACACAGCACACTGTGGAGTGTTGGCTGTTTGCCTCATGATCCTGTGGCTGGCTGGGAGCTGCAACTCTGTCACTGCCCAGCACCATGAGACAGTATCATGCCACATACTGCTAGACCAGGAAAAGGTCAAAATTCAAAGTCTGAAGTACAGTTTTAACTGAATGGATATTGCTTTCATACAAAATAATGAAATCCTAAGTCAAACCATTGTAAGTTGAACCATTATCTGTAGTCAGAATAAAGCCAGTGACCAAAGACAACCAGAGACAGACAGGTGGACAGACAGATGGAACACTATCATCATGATCTGAGCTCATGTAGATAGCTATGCCTGAGGCCAGCTTTGTATCAGGACTTGCCAGTTTCACGAGTCAATAACTTCCTTTTACTGCAACTTGCTAAGCCAGTTGGTCTTGGAATTCTATTGCTTCCTACCAAAAGTCTTGCCTTAGAGTATGTCATAATCTGAAATGTATGGTAAATATTGTACTTGGCTCAGTGCTCCTCCTACTCCCATCCTGCTGCCCCTTATAGGAGGAGAGTATTTGCGATAGAGTCAGGCAGACATGGGTTTGCAATCTGGTTTTAGCAAGCATTATTGCCACAAACACTTTGTGAGAAAAGTGTCATGGTGTCAGGCAAGAAGTCGTGTTCAGAGCCGCTCAGACCTCGGTCAAGTCACTTTCTAGCTTTGCGTTATTGAGTACATTTCATAATCTCTTTTGACTATACTTCTTCAATATAATGTGGCAATTATACCTCCTAACTTTTGGAGTTTCTTTGATAATCACAGATGAATTGCTTTGCAATCTTGATAAATAATAGTTATTATTTTGACAATCTCTTCAGTTTTCCTTGTTCCTTAAAAAACAATCTTTTATTAAATTTCTCCAGAGTATTTTTCTAAATTTGCAAAACAAATAGACAAATGAACCAAACAACAACAAAAACACTCAACCTTAAAATCTTTCGCAGGTGATTGAAGATGCAGCAAATAGAGGTCACAGGGCAATTTGTTTTGGATGTAACATAATACGGTTTCTGATTTTGCATTCCCCCCAAAAAGGGCTAAATAGTGAAGTTTACATTCATTTACTTGTAAATTCATGGTCATAACAAATCTAATAGGCCCTCTTGTTTGCAAGAGTTCTGTAGGCGGACACTTCTTGTGGTCTTTTTCCTCCAAAGATAATGGGGAAAAAAGAAAAAAAAATATTTCTACCTTTCTTCTACCCCCACATTCTGTTGCTAATCTGCCACAGTGTTAAAAGTAGATGTGAACACTCATCAAGAAATGGAAACAGTGTTACTTGTTCACAAACTGTGTGTCAGGTGTTTTGTATTGCTTTTTTCTTTTAACTCACCCCTAAAAACCTTGAGAGGTGCGGGAAAAGCTCGAGAGGAACACCTTTCTTCCTGCAATGTCTTTTCAGCACCCTCTGTTGGTAAAGTTAACAATGGAAAAATCTTTAAAGGGCCCAACTCCATTTTTTTGCAGGACTGTCATTGAAGGGTTAATTTGCAGCTGAATGGCAATACATTGATAAGTGGCATACTTGAAAATGAAATGAAATAAAATAACAAGAAGTTCTCAGTAAGGAGTAAAAATTGGTACCATGAAAAGGCACCTGAAAGCAATTTGCTTTTTAAAGAAGAAAATGTCATATGAAGTGGTATAGAAAAAAAATTACTGAGATCATATTTTGGAAACATGAAATTAGAAATTTTAAAAGTGCATTTTTAAAAATAAGGAATCATAGCTCAGTAACATGAGAACTATAATCAACATTTCTGTGCCTCAGTTTACTCATTTGAATAAAAAAGATGGTAATAATAGAACTTACTTCTCAGGGCTGTTGTCAGAGACTTCATGGTGTATTACACAAAATGGATTTTAGAGCAGTACCTGTATAAATGATCAATGGACATTAGGTACTACTTTTAATTTTTAGAGGGCACAAATTGGTTAAGTACTTATTTTGTCTTATGAAAACATATTATAATAATGTATTTAATCATTTCAATGAATATATATTTATTGAGCACCTACATATGCTTCTGTAGACATTCAGGGTAGGTCAATGGCCAAATCAGGCAAAAATCCCTAATAGAGCTAATAGTCTAGCATGGAATTTATAAGCATTAATAACCTTATGAGATGTGTCTTGCTTTTCTTCTCTCTTTCCCCTTTCCCCTCTCCCTTCTTTTTTGAGGCAGAGTTTTGCTCTGTTGCCCATGCTGGAGTACAGTCGCATAATCTCAGCTCACTTCAACCTCTGTTTCCTGGGTTCGAGCAATTACCTTGCGTTAGCCTCCCGAGTAGCTGGCATTACAGGCATGCACTACCACACCCGGCTAATTTTTTGTATTTTTGGTAGAGACAGGGTTCTACCATGTTGGCCAAGCTGGTTTTGAACTCCTGACCTTAAGGAATTCACCCACCTTGGCCTCTCAAAGTGCCAGGATTATAGGAGTGGGCCACTGCACCCGGCTCCCTCTACTTGTTGAGTAAAGAGGAGGAGGAAGCTCTAGGACAAGAACTGGCAAACCATAGACGGTATGCCATACCCAGCCCACCGCCTGGTTTTTGTAAATGTAGGTTTATAGGAACACAGCCATGCCCATTTATTTATGTATTGTTTATTGCTGCTTTCATGCTACAATGGCAAAATTGAGTGGTTGTGGGCAGGACCGAGTGGCCCACAAAGCTGAAAGTATTTACTACCTGGCACAGATTTCCTGTCCTTGCTCTAGAAGATGGTAGAGCTCCACGGACAGAGAGAGCCTGAGTGGAAGGAGGAACATTTCCCAGTCTCCCCACTGCACCCTGATCCATCCACAGTAGACCACGTGAGTGAGAAACGCACTTGCATTTAGGTTAAACCTCTGAGATCTCTGGCTGTTTATTATGGTAGTTAGCTTACTCTTATTAATTTAAAGTGTCAAGCTTTTTAAGGGGATTATTGATTTTACCCATGACCACGCTAATCCTTTAATATTCATATTATTCTCTTTCAAAGTACCTGTTGAGTGTGTAGATTTTGTCTTTTTTACTTGATAATTGTCTATTCTAACTCATCAATAGATATCTTATGCTTTCAGCAATTCTCCGACATTACTTTTATTGAGTTCATGGAATTTTATGTCTTTGAAAGAGTTACAATTTCATTTTGTAAACAGTTCCCAATGTATTTATATAACATTTGAAATACTTGACATGCATGGAATAATGACCAAGAAAAAGAGCTGATCATGGGAATAGAGTCTAGTTATATCAGGAACTCTTTTTTTGTTTGTTTTGTAATATTTTGCTTTTTTTAAGCTTATTTTTGACTATTTTTGTGTTAGGTTCATTTTGTTTTTCTACTCAACTTTGTAACTGTGAAGAATAGATATCAAAGTATTCAGATGGGGCCACTGTCAAAGAAACAGAGAGAGCTGAGAAAGAATTGACAGAGGACAAGACATTTGAGCTGACTATTCAAGGATTAATATGAGTTTACCAAGAAATAATGATTGTAGGGTGAGTGGTTGTAAGCAGATATTAATGGCACGTATTAGGACAAGCAATTTTAAGATGTAGGGAGTTGTCACTGGAAGCATTAGGTACATATACAGGGCATGCAAAGGTTGGAC
This sequence comes from Cacajao melanocephalus, assembly GCA_963573385.1. Classification (NCBI taxonomy): domain Eukaryota; kingdom Metazoa; phylum Chordata; class Mammalia; order Primates; family Pitheciidae; genus Cacajao; species Cacajao melanocephalus. The sequence continues at coordinate 17,310 of CAUYLG010031939.1, forward strand.
AGGTAGGGAAGTAGTGGCAAGAATGTAAAGGCTTTGAACACTTTTCAGTGAGTTTTGTTGACTTTTTAAAATTTTTTTAGCAAGAAGCCACTGATTTTTAAACTGTGAACTTGCCATTTCTGGTTCTATGTCTCTGCTGTCCCCTCCATTCTAGTCTCTCAATAAAGTCATTCATAGACAGAAAACTCTTTAAGATTGGGTGAAACCCAGTTTGAAAACCACTGCAGAAGAGAATGGGATGTCATGGAGGCTTTGGACCAGTGAAGGGACATGGGAAAATCTGTGTTTCAGCTAGACCATGCTGGTGTCATGTAAGAATGGAATGGAGAAGGAGAAACTGGAGCCAAAAGAACATTTAGGAGAATGAAGTCAGTGTTCACTGCAGCTAAGTTCAGAACCAATAATGACACAGGAACCTTGTAAATATATATGGGTTGAAAAAAATCCATAACCATTTTAGGAGTAGACAGAGCACCTACTACATATCTTATTTGAAGAGCAAGAGCCCTCTATTCCGTCTATTACTGTTTGTTACTCTAATGTCATTGAGATGACAGTTCATGGTATGTTTTGGCATCCCCTTTTAGAGGCAAGAACATCTAGTTAAAGGGAGGATTAAAGGAATCTTCTGGATAAATGCTGCCAATTTTGGAGCATTCGTGTTGGGAAAATGAAAAATCTGAGTTGATTCCTGGCTATAAACAGTATAATATGAACTAACATGATGGTTTTTCCAGTTAAACCGCATTCTATGAACAAACGCTAATCCCAAAGCTGAACACACCAGGAGCTCAGTATCTTCCATGCCCAGTTGGGCAAAGGCTGTTAATATAATGGCTTAGTGGTTAGTAAGACATACCAATCTTAAACTCATATGGCCAGAGATTACAGGATGGTAAACTATAAAAGAAATAAAATGGAAGTACTAACAACTGTCATAGTTACTTGATACTAGAGCATTATTATTATTAACTGCTATTTTTTTAAAAAAAAAGAACACCCACTATAGACTCGGAGATTTGCTTATGTTGCATTTAATCTTCACAAGCACCTGCTTAGTTCAGTTGGTTTTGTCCTAGACAGCCTCTAAGGTCAATTTCATATGTCGCTTCTCACTTTCTCCCATGAAGCCTACCCTGACCCCTGCAGCAGTAGCTACTCTCCAGTCTTTGCTTTTAAAGGCTTTCCTCTGAGCACTCTTCATCACATTTAGCACTTTGCTTGGGATTTCTGTTAATCTGGGGCTGTTGCTACTTCCCCTTCTAGATGCTTCATTGATGACAGAATCTGTGTCTAACTCTTTCCATCTTCACTTACCCTTGCATTCTTCAAGAAACACCTATCATTCACCTCTATGGCAGATGCAGGAGGTACAAAGGGAACTAAGCCTTTGCAGAAGGAGGTCCCATTTCCATGGAGAAAGAAGACAGTTAAACACAATTTCAGAGTGTGCAGAGTAATTGCAGACACTTAGGCTGGGTGTTGAAAGATGAAAGGGTAAAATTATAGGCAAAGATTTGGAAACGTTGGGGGTCAGCCTCACATTTGCAGTTGGACTGCAAATTGCAGTTCAGATGGTTGGAGTACAGGGCGGCTGCTGGAGAGGGATGGGCTGTTAGTCTTCAGAGGCAGTTTTGAGAGTCATTTATTCTACCGCTTCCAGTGCAGCCTCTGCGACAAAATAGGTAGTCAGATGTCTGTTGACTGTCTTGCTTTCACTCATATGTGGCATTTCTCATAAAGCCCTTTGATACTTCTTGTGTGATAGTTCAGCTCTAAAACTTTGTGGAAGGTGATGATAGAATAAGAAAGCAATGTTTTGAAGACCTGGATTTGAGATTTGATTTCCTAGCCCTTTCTCAGCCTCTTCTGCTTTTGTTCTAACTGAGAAGACTGCCTTGAAGTCAGCAGAAAGTTCGGGTTCTTGGCGGGACATAAGTTCAGGCCCTTAGACATTCTATTTTTAATAGACAGGCACGGCTGAGTTTTGTAAATGAAAAAAAATCAATAAGGCTTTGATAGAAAGACTTTGCTTTTCATTTTTTTTCTTCTCTTTTTTGAGTCCTTTTTTTTTGAGTCAGGAGTGGAAGTCACTCTGTACTGGAAAAAAAAATGTGTCCACAGATGAAATATGTTTTCACTGATGTTTTTTGATCATCTCAATGCAAACCAAGTGCCTTCAGGAACCCAGGGTCCTGCTGGAGATAGGACAGCCTTGTGGAAACTGAATTTGTGCATCTGTTGGCATTTTTGTGATGTCTTTGATTATTTTTAGGGTGTCTGTTGGAAGTCAAAGTTGTCATGGTTTATTAAATTTAGAAATAGAGAGAGCTCACCAGGTAAATGGAGCCTCCCATCCACAGGGCAGGAACTCTTCCCACAGCCCCGGTCCTTGCCAATTATTACACACACTTGGTGTCAAGTCCTAATGAGCGATTTATCATGCTATTCCTTGTAACCCTTTGACAGGTCTCCATTGTCTGCAGGATAAAACCCAGATTCCTTAGACTGCCCTTCATGGAAGAACACAATTTAACCTCAACCAGAAGCTCTTGGCTGAATGTTAGAAGATCCAGGTTCAAGGTGCGGTGAGGTTGCTGATTGGTCATGTGACTACGGATGGGTCTCTTCACCTGCTTCCCTGGGTTGCAGAGCCTCCACAAAGCAATTTTGTTGGGCAAAATGATCTCTAAGTTTTCTTCCAATTGTTTGTTTTGTTTTTGTTTGAACATTCTTTCTCTGTCTCAAAAAGTTTCAAACTTACTTCCCATCAGTATTTACTGAATATCTACTATATGCCAGAAAATTCAAATATATTATCCGCTTTGCTCTTTACATAATAATAAAAATATTTGCATGTTAGAGGAAAGGAAGCAGAGATCTATGGTCGCATTGCTGGAATCTGTCAGAATGATGACAGAGTAAAGGTTCAGATGATGTCCTAAGAAATGGTACCCTCATTTGCTCTACCCATTGTCTAATATTGTGAATCATAATAAGCTGATAGGACTTAAACAAATGGAGGGTGCAAAGTCTTAATGGCAAAATAAGATGATAATTGGCTTTAGTCTTCACTGGAGGAGCCTCAGTAATTTGTAGCCATATTTTTGAAAGAGACATAAAAACAAATATGTAAGGACAATTTGGTCTTGTGAAAACAATCTTGTGTTAGCCACAAAGGCAGATGTTTTGTCTGTTTTATGTGTTGGGTACATGTGGAATAAACTATTTTTAAACCAGGATTCAAAAGTTGTGGACATCATTTCTATCGCCATCACTAATTTGTTGTGATATTTATCACCACCTTAGTTTAGTAGATTAAAATTCTAGGATCAAAGTTTTCTCCTTCATAAAATCAGATGGTTGGATAGCAGATGATTCTTATTCTCAGACTCTAGGAAAGAATGAAGAATATTGCATTAGCAAAAGTTACAAATATTGGATCTGAAAGACTCAGAGGTAATACTTGATTATCTAGAATAACCTCTTTATCTGAATAGGCTGGAGGCTAAAGGAAACTGTCAATTAGCTCCAAATCAAAGCTCATCAGGCTTCCAGATAAAAGGAAGAGGGTTTAAATACTCTCCACTTAGAAGGTTTTTATTCTGTCAATTAAGGGCTTCTCTTATATTTTCCAATTCTCTTTTCATTAGCTTCTTTCTTTCAGTCTATTAATATGTTTCAGTCTCTGCATCTTTAACACAGATCGTTTATTTGAGCCAATGCTTCTTCTAGTTACCTCTCTTTCTTTTATCAGCTATTCCTTTCTTTTCATCTAATATGTACTTGAAACCTGGGATATATATAGGTTTCAGCCCTCAACACTTCACTGACATTAAGTTTCCCAAACCATCTTTTGTGGTAATTCTGATGAACCCTTTCTGCATTTGGCAGGATTACTTTCTCCTTAAAATACTCTGCTCTCTAGATTCCATGCATGTTTCTCTCACCCCCAAATCTCTCGGTATATTTCATTCCACTTCTCAGGTTTTTGGGGGCTCTACTTATCCTTCCATGTAAATATTCCTATTTTGCAGGTTATGCTTTCGGTCTTCTAATTTACACCCTGTTTCCTCAGAGCTCCGGCTAATGACACCAACAACTATATCTCTGAATTCAGACTTCTATCCAGCAGGCTTCTTCATGTAAGTACCTCCCCTGTCCCCAGATGTCTTCTCCCGGTGCTCTTCATCTTAGTCAATGGAACATCAGTCACTCAATTGCTTGAACCACAGTTGAGGCACCATCTTGGCTGATAAAATAATTGCTAACATTACTTAGTTGTTTACGTGGATTGGAACTCTGCTATACTCTTTACATGAAGCATTTCATTTAAAAGTCACCTCAATATAATTATGAGATTTGTATTATTTTTATTTTATGGATTTTTTTTGTACTATTCTTTTCTATCTTTTCCCCAAGTTTCACTCAGGCATTTATGTCCCTGCCTAGAAAACGAACGGGTTGGATTAGATATTGTCTATCACCCCTTTTTGCTCCAATACTCATCTGTGACTTCCAAGTTAGAATTGGAGGCTCTTTCTCTCTGCTCTGTCAGGACCATAATAACCACCTCTCCTTACACTCATGATGCTATTCTAATTCTTCCCTGGCTTTGTGGGTAGCCCCATTGAGATACGGTACCTTCTCTGTTGTTGCATGATTTTTGTCCCTAGCATCAAACACAGTATCTGATGTGTTCCCCATAAATGTTTGTTGAACAAACAATTAAATTCTTACTAAGCTTTTTATACTTTACGGTTGACTCTAATTTAACATATCCACATTGGAAAACAATTACCCATTAGCTTGTAAAATTAAACATTCACATACCCAGCTGCCCAGGAATTGTACCCCTAGGTATACACTGAAGGACAACTCTTACACAGGTATTCGGGAGACATATTTAAGAATGGGAATAGTAGTATTTTTGTGTTATCATACTATTAGAAACCACCCAAGTGCTCACTAAAGGGGAGCAGGCGAAGACGTAAAATGAATGAACTATGACCACACCCAACAGAGATAAATTTTATAAACATAATGTTTGGCTGAAAAACAAAACATAGACTCTTTCCAATATGACAGCCTTTTGGAAAAGTTAAGATATAAGCAAGACTAAATAATATATGTAGTTTAGATATATGTGCCTGTGTTGCATACCTGTGAGTATGTGATGAAGGTTTTTTAAACTAAAAGTAAATTTAAATATCCACAAAATTTAAAGTAATTATTATCTTTGGACTTGGTTGAGAGAGGAAGACAAGGAAATTGGAAGAGGAGAGCCTTAAATTAAGTAAAGGGTAAGATTCTTATTCATGGATTGGGGAATAGATATATACAGGCTTTTATATGATTAAATTATAATGAATGAAATGAAAATAAGCATGGATTATGGACGGTGTTTCTTGAACCAAAACTTGTAATTACTCAACCTTTGTTTATGGTCCACAAAATAAACACAAAACTCAAATTCTGATTTTTTAAAATTTTATCTTCCTGTAACCCACATGACAGCACCCCCCTACCCCACCACCCCCTTACCATTCATGTCATGATAGTGCTTAGATTTCAAAAGGCAAGTGAAGAATCCAGATGATCTATAGAATATATCACAAAAAAGACATTCTCTATCTGTCATCTATCTTATCTACCCATCCATCCATCCAACATGCTTCTCTCTGCCTTTTACTCTTAGGCAACTGACAGATTTAGAACTTGTTTATAAACTGCTTGAGAGCAGGGGCCACATCTTTCATCTTTGCACTCTCCACAGTATCTTGCTTCTGTTATGACTACAAAAATTTTGGTTGTATAAAAAGAGTAGAAAATATATAGAAGTATTCATTAAACAGTTGAAACACACTTATCAAGCAATGGGATCGTAATCAGTTTATCTCTAAGCAGAGTTAGGGATGATACTATTCATTTCACAGATTGCAATGATGAGAAAACGGAGGCCCAGGTAATGAAATGGGCCTAACCATGTTCACTTAATGAATTAAGAGCAGATCCTGGGGCCGGGCTGGCGGCTCACACCTGTAATACCAGCACTTTGGGAGGCTGAGGCAGGCAGATCACTTGAGGTCAGGGGTTCAAGACCAGCCTGGTCAACATGATGAAACCCCGTTTCTACTAAAAATACAAAAATTAGCCAGCCATGGTGGTGCACACTTGTAGTCCCAGCTACTCAGGAAGCTGAGGCAGGAGAATTGCTTGAACCTGGGAGGCTGACGTTGCAGTGAGCCGAGATTGCACCATTGCATGCCAGCATGGGCAACAGAGCAAGACTCTGTCAAAAAAGAAAAAAAGGCAGATCCTTCCATTTCTCTAGGCTAGAAGTTTTCCAACCTGGCTGCATATTGTACTAATGTAAGGATCTCCCAAAATATACTTATGCCGGACACTGCTGGCCCAGATATTACGACTTCATTGGTCTGAGGTGGGCCCTGGAGACACATGTCTTGACCAAGCTCGCCAAGTGATTGCAATGCACAACTACTAACTCTCACGCCCAGTTTCCCTGGAAGTCCTCCTGGGATTTGGATTGTCTGCAGGCGTGACTAATGATTGTTTCAGGCTCCTATGTAAGTCTCCAGGGTGGAATCTCCTCAGACTACCTAGACACAGTAGGAACTAGAGGGGGTAAATAGCCACTGTAACTGCAGGAGAAAGAGAGGGGACTTGATGGATTCAAGAGGAGAAGTTGAATCTCTTGCACAGAAGGGAATTTTTAAGAACGTAATTTATTCCTAATCTTTATGCTGTGCTCTGGTTAATTTAAAAAAAGATTCTTCATAGATCTTCCACACTTCAGTCAAGTGAATTTCCTGGGATGAGAAAACACTAAAGATTATGGTGCTTCAAAAACAAACCAGATCTTCTTTCTCTTCTCCCCTCCCCTCTCCTCCCCTCCCCTCCCCTCCCCTCCCCTCTCCTTTCCTTCCTTCTTCATAAATCAGCCGCTGATGGACTCTGCACTGTGTACTGGGTTGTTGCTCAGATACAAATAGTGACTGGAGAGAGCAGTGGATGAAACAAGCTGAAAAAGACATGGTTCCTTCCTCAAAAGTTCTAAACTTGAGTAAATCAAAAACACTTCTGTGGGAATGTCTTGCCAGAGAACCCCAAAGACGGTCAAACAACTTGAATATAATTTCAAAGCAGATCTATATCCATCTATTCACATTGTTGTATGGTTTTGCAAAACCCACAATAATGGTATATTTTTATATTTTTGTTTTGTTTTGTTTTGTTTTGAGATGGAGTTTTGCTCTTGATTCCCAGGCTGGACTGCAATGGCACGATCTCGGCTCACTGCAACCTCCGCCTCCCAGGTTCGAGTGATTCTCCTGCCTCAGCCTCTCGAGTACCTGGGATTATAGGCATGTGCCACCATGGCCAGCTAATTTTGTGTTTTTGGTAGAGATGGGGTTTTTCCACGTTGGTTAAGCTGGTCTTGAACTCCTGACTTCAGGTGATCAGACCACCTCAGTCTCCCAAACTGCTAGGATTACAGGTATGAACCACCACACCCGGCCTCAATTCTCTTTCTTAAAGTTGTCTCCCAAATTGTATGAGCTCATCGCTCTGTGAACCATGTCTGCTACTACCCTTTCTTACATTTACTTTCTCATCTCAAATTGTAATCTTTACATTTAAGGGAAGGACCTAGGGGGAGGTGATGGGATCATGGGGGCAGTTTCCCTCATGCTGTTTTTGTGATGGTGGGTTCTCATGAGATCTGATGGTTTTACAAGGGGCTTCCCCCCTTTTGCTTTCTCTTCTCACTCCTCCCACCTTGTGAAGAAGGTTTGCTTGCTTCCTGTTTGTACTGTGCCATGATTGTAAGTTTCCTGAGGCCTCCCTAGCTATGCGGAACTGCGGGTCAATTAAACCTCTATCCTTCATAAATTACTCAGCCTCAGGCTCTTCTTTATAGCAGTGTGAAAACAGACTAATGCATCAGCTTTGACAAATGCTATAAAATGAAAGCAGATAGGGCTAGGGGTACCTTAATAAAGTGGGGCTAGCACTTGTTCTTGACAGTCTAAGGGAACATCCTTGGAAAAGTGACAAATGAGTGGAGATCTTTAAAATAAATAGGAATTTCACAGATAAAAGGTTAGACGGAGTAGCTACAAGAGAACTCCAGGCAATGGGAACAGTGCACACAATACCCTGTGGAAGAGAATGTGTGACATTGCTGAGTGAGTGAAGAAATAGTTTGAGAATCATCCAAATTCTACCCTCTGCTTGCTTCTGGAGGCTTTGGGATATTTTCTTTTTCCAGCACCATGAGGAGTATATATTGACTTTGAATCACTTCTATGGACTGCTAGATAATATCTTCATGGTGCTGACCTGAAGGCATTTCAGAACTAAAGTTCTAAAGAGAGATGTTGTTTTCATGCCAACAGCATTGGGTTAACAAAATATGCAATGCTCCTTTCCAAAGCCTTGTGCATGTTCTTCTCTTGAGACTTTGTCCAAGGGATACTTCCTTGAGTTAATTACCTGCATTTCACTGGAAGATTGCAAAGTGTTGTTTTCTTCTTTTTACTTTAAAAATTATGATATTGTGCTTAAAAAAGAAGATGATAGTTTGAACTCTCCTCTAGAAGGAATGTTATATGTGGCAGAATTTGGCTAGCACAGTCCTTGGTACATAGACCATAGCCATTAAACATATAATTTGGAATAAGCTGCCTGTGAGCCTTGGAATTTGAAGTACCAGTAACTGTCTCTTCAGCCCTATGAGTGCTGATGCTTCGGCTGCAAACGTGCTCCTCAATTTCAATTCCATAAATCACTTTTTTTTTAATAGAAAGTCTCTTTCCTCAGCTCTGAACCTGCATCCTAAGGCAATAGAAATCCTTCCATGCCTGGAATATGTCTGCAGGATGAGGCTGCTGAGCAAGACCTCAGAGATCTGAGTCCATGCTCCTCAGGAAGGTGACGCCCTCTGCAGAGAAGCCCTGAAGCAAAACTTTTTTTCAGATCCAGGCAGGAGTTGGGCTGGAAGCTGACCCTGAGACTAGAATTTAAGTGCAGATGATTCATTTAAAAGATGATTTTGGAAAACATTAGCAGGGGAGGGAAGGAAGCCAGCAAAGTATATGTTGTCAAGAAAGTTACTGCTATGGACAATGACAGTCAATTCTTTGGGGGAACTTTGGAAGCCAGACTAGAGACAATATAAACCTCTGAGTCCTCCCACCTGATGTGCAAGGGTGTGGTGTAGTTAGCCACCAACTCTGCATCTTTCACTGTTGAGGAAAACCTTCAGGGTCTTCCAGCTTGCCTGTATGCAGGCAGCCATGGGATTCAGGAATTGCCCTCCCTGTATAGAGGTGGGTAGTGAGTGGATAGGAGAGGTCACCAATAGTGTCTGCCATGCCGTTGACTCCACATGAGCCTGGACTTGCCAATGGTCTTGGGAAAACAAAAAGGTATTTTTAAGAGGGGCAGAAATGTGAGGCAAATGGGTTGTGCATCTTGGGCAGAAGTCTCTTTTGGGAAGAGGGAGGCTCTTTTCTAATAAGGTCATGACAATGAAATGAAAGGCAAATCTCCATATTTAATACACACAGTGCTTTCTTTAGATGGCATGTACCAGGATGGCATGCCTGTGTATCAGCTCCTTTTTATTTCCCAAGGTGATCCTACATCATTGTTTTTTCATCCTAATAAATATCAAGGAGCTGTCAGGGTTCTTTTTCTTGCTTTTCAAAAAAAGTAGTTCCAACATCCTTTAACCTATTCTTGTCACTCAACCATAGTCTCCTGTGGGCTGCAGATTGGAAAATCAGTTAAGAAGGGCATATGGAATGAGCACCAGATAGGAGAGGCTGTTTACAGTTTATTCGAATAGGGGAATACACATTTTCTGTTTTTTCTTTTCTTTTTTTTTGTAGCTAGAAAGTATTGCATATATTGTCAAGGTTGAGTTGGAGATAAAGAATTAGATTTTCTACGTGTTTTCTTTTAGGACTGGAGGTGTTTTATTCCCTTGGGGATTTCTGCAAATAGACTTTGGTGACTGTGGCTATTATCATACCAACCTTGATCTGGACAGATGCACTTGGCTTATTATCTAAGAAGCTTAGCAGCTGGCTACTTGAGATCCCTTAGAACTCTAGGTGAGAAAGCAAAGAAGGTAGTAAAACTGGGAGCAGGCCAACATGATTTTTCACTTCATAATATTAATACTATCTAATGTCACTTTTCTGACAACTCCTCACTGCCACCACTAAAATAAGGGTATTTCTCAATAGGAGAAACAGGGAACAGAAGTTAGATCAATCTACTTTCAATTTCACTAACACTTTTAAGATGCTTCTTAAAAGCAAGGTCTGTGTAGGAAACAATGCTGATACAGAGAAGGAGAATCACTGGTCCTGCCTCTGGAAATGTAGAGCTTGGGAAGGAGTACAACATACTTACAAAGGAGTAGAACATACTTACAAAACAGCTGGCATGCCGCTTCCCTCCTCTAGGTGAGTGATGGATAGAGAGAGGGTGAAAGTGTTTCCTTCTTAGGGAGTGAAGTAGAAATTTATGTTCCTCCTTGGAAATATAAGTAGCTAGTAAGCTTTTGATGATATGTAGTTAATGGAATTCAAACTCAGGTTCAACAGACTCTTGGATCCATTTTTATCACTCTGCAATAAAGGATACCAGTTAATAACATAAACTTTGGAACAGCAAAATTAGACATTTTCAGGCACACCGTTCTTATTTCTTGTGCCTAACATCCCAGTCAGCCCCTTCTAGGAAAAAACCATCTTTTTGGAAGCCTGGCCCTGGCTTCACATCCTAGCCACATCTCGCTTCTCCCTGATGAGAATGAGAACCTAGCATTATTCACGAGACTCTGACTCTGTCCTAATACAAAGACAAGATCACTTGGTAGAGAAAGTATGAATCCTTCCTTTCTCCTTAAGTAGTATTTGGAATTACTGATTCTTTTTGTGAAGATAGGAAAAAAAGCAAAGTGCTTTTTTTTTTTTCCTTTCACCATCAATGTGACATAGTATATTCTACCTCACTTCACTTCTGGACATTAAAACATGTATGGGATTTCTCCCCATATAACCAATTCTGAGACAAACACCAGCTATGTGTGCTTTAATTCAGTTCAGTCCTGATACTGAATTGGAATGTGTTGAGTTGGGTTGACATGGGTTAAACTGAGTGGTGTTGAGTTAGAATTGGAATGAACTCAAGACAAAGAGATATAAGAATACCTCAGCCAGTGAACTAGTATGAAACAAATCAACACAACTCAACTGACAGAATGAACAGATGAGATGCTGTACAAGTCACAGGAGGAAGCTATATTAATCAGTCAACATTTATTGAGCATCTGCTATGTGCTTGGCTTGGTGAGTACAATAGTGGAATAAATTCAAGATATTGTGGTTGTTCCCAGAAAGTGAATTTGACCCAAACTAAGGAGATTTCCAGAGGAATTGATATTTGAGCTTTGTTTTAAAGGGTGGTTCACAGTTATCTAGACAAAAAGGAAAGATAAAGCACTGTGGACAGAGGAAAGAAAAACAATTTTCTAGACTCTCCAAGACATCCAAAGTTCCTGAAATATGGAATACAGGGAGCTGAACAGGTAGGACTAGAATGAAGGCGACAAGATGGGAAAGTTGGGAATCCAGGCCATGCTGAGATCACTAATGGCCTTCTGTGACATGCCCAGGAGTCCAGACTTACCCCAAAGAAGCTAGCCTTCTAAAGCTGAGCCCATCTCATGCTTATAGATGCCATTGCTTGGTGTGACATTAAACCTTGGATGTAGTCTTAGTGCCCCTAGCACCTGAACATGTTCAGCTACTGGACACTTTCAGAACCCAGTCCTTTTATTTGTATGGGAGCCTTATTATTTAGACATAATTGGTTACATCATTGGTTGTCAGTGATCAGCTTGAACTTCAGCCCCTCTTCCCTCCCTGGAGGTTGGAGGTAAAGCTGAAAGTCCCAATCCTCTCATTGTGTCTCCATCTTTCTGGGTTGGACTAGCTACCATTCTCAAGCTAAGTATGTCCACATCCACTAGGGGATAGCCAGGGAGTGCAACCCACCTCTGCCTTGAAGTCTGCCGCCTCTGTCTCTGTCCCCATCACCTTTTGGTAGCTTCCTAACTCCCATCCTTCTGAATTAAGTATATCTTTCCAGATTGACAAGCAAATGATATAACCTAGTCCTTTACTGGAATCCATAGAGCCATTCTGGACCACTAACATTTGTATCTGATGGTGAGAACATATACCTTCTAGTCTTCTTACATATCCATCACATATAGAATACGTATTTATATTTTAACAAAAACAGAACTCTCCCTCTTCTTATTTTTGAGGCACTTAGTCATTTTAATATAGAGAAGTGATCTGACAGGATCTTCCACTGGCAGTGAAGAAGTACAAAGCGACACACATACAAGCACTTAGTAATGTAACTGAGGCTACCTACGTTCCCTTTCCACCTGTTTTCGGAGATGTAAGACCAGTTGCAGAAAAGTGCAGAGTTACTACCAGAAAACAGATCTTCTTCTCTCCAGACTCATTTCCTCTGTCGTCCCACAAGACAGGACTATAAAATCTGAGGGAAAATAATGTCCTGCTGGTATTAACAGAGTCCTTGCATAGTTAAATGCAGTGTACCACAGATGCTCCTGCAACCTGGGTCATTCTATCCTGAAGAATGTCTAATTATATATTTCCATGGTTACTTTGAGAGATATTATAAAAACGAGTCCCCCAACCCCCTAAAACATCAAAAGGGCTTTAGGAAGCATGTCGAAGGGAGGGAAAAACAAAACCATACAATTACCATATTCAAGCAAATAATCAGAAGCAAAATTGGCGACTGAGGCATATTATCTCTCGCTAATTATCATTTTAAGTGATGAAAAACTCAAAATGAATGGTCCTTTCTCCACCCCTGTGCTGTACAGAGCTCTTCTTTTCCCAGCTCCAGGAACTAAGGGCCTAATTATTTGCACTTAATAATGGAGCCCCATCTCCTTGGCACAGATTCTATTTGCTGCTGTAAATGGGGGCCACACATCTCACAGAAAGTGTGGTTGTTAAAAATAAAGCCCCTTGTGCTCCCTGTCTCCCCTTCCCACTTCCCAGCATGAAGAATGATTGTGATTAAGAACAGCCCAATTAGCAGCCTTAGCTCAGATTCCTTCACTCCCCAAACCAGGCAGGCATTTACCCCCTTTTTGGCTTGGGTGTGATGTCATTCTCAGAGAAATCAAATTCAAACATAACCTCCAAATCACCTTGGGCTGAATGACAGTGTGCCATATCCCCTGTCATGCATTTGTGAAGGGAGTTTAAATTCAAGGGATAAGATGGCTTTTCAAAAAGATTTTGAGTTGTTACGTGGATGGAGATGAGAAATGGCTTGTTTTAAATACACCACTGATTCAGTACTTCACTAAACATATGGTTTGGGTCTGTGACCCTACCCAAATCTCATGTTGAATTATGATCTTTGGTGTTGGAGGAGGGATCTGGTGGGAGGTGACTGGATCATGGGGGCAGATTTCTCCCTTGCTGTTCTCGTGATGGTGAGTAACTTCTCATGAGATCTGGTTGTTTCAAAGTGTGTAGCACCTCCCTCTTCACTTGCTGTCTCCCCTCCACCATATGAAGAAGTGTTTCATTGGCCAGGCATGGTGGCTCACTCCTATAATCCCAGCACTTTGGGAGGCCAAGGTGGGTGGATTACTTGAGGCCAGGAGTTCAAGACCAACCTGGACAACAGAGTGAAACTTCATCTCTACTAAAAATGCAAAAACAACAACAACAAAACGTCAGCAGGGTATGGTGGCACATGCCTGTAATCCCAGCTACTCAGGAGGCTAAGGCAGGAGAATCAGTTTAACCTGGGAGGTGAAGGTTGCAGTGAGCTGATATTATGCCATTGCACTCCAGCCTCCTTGACAGAGTGAGATTCTGTCAAAAAAAAAAAAAAAAAAACAAAAGTTAATATGTAAGATGCAGAATATAATACAAAATTTGCAACACATTATTAACAAAAAACCTTTTATTAAGACCATCTTTGAAAAAAACCTGCAAATCAATAATAAAGGGAGAGACAGCTTTTTGGAAACATAGGCAAAAAGCGATACAATTTCTTTGTAAAAATTCTTGTGAAAATGATCAATAACATTACAAAAGAATA
>CAUYLG010031940.1:0-57278 GCA_963573385.1 Cacajao melanocephalus
CTTTTTTTAAGAAATGAAATGTAAAAGAAAACTTTCCATTTCATCTAAGTTCAAAATTATTAGCACAAATTGCATATACTATTTCCTTATTTTATATATATACACATATATGTGGCAACAGAGCAAGACTGTCTCAAAAAAATATATATATATATTTGTGTGTATATATATATATATATATATACACCTTCATTTCAAGGTTTTTAGTTGTATATTGTACTTAATTTAAAAAACAGAGGAGTGTATACCTAACCCATCTTCCTAGCAGTAGAAGTCCTGCAAATTTTTTTTTATTTTACAAAAGAGAAGCTAATTTATATTTATTTTTTCAAGTATGATGTCTTCATGCATAACTGGAAAAGTTGAGAAAAGGGTTCAAAGTTAGGTAAAAATGCAAAATGAGGTTATAAAGTAAAATTGTAGGATCTTTGCATTAATGCATCCAGTATCGTATCATTAAAAATAAAAATGCTAGCTGGGTATAAAAATTACTTCATTGAAATATACCTACCTTCTGGACCTGATAAATGTTCATGAAAAAAGAAAAAAAAAATGTAAAAAGAAATATGCCTGCCTTAAACTAAATTTTACCAATAACCAAATTTAGTATAGTTTTAAGAAGTAATAATTGGAAATATTTTTGTACTTATTTGACAAATCGAATGTTTAGATTATGCATAGATTTGTTTAATTATCCGACCATATTCTAAGGACACTTCTTATCAAAATGACCTACTTCTTACTTACTAGATTCTGGGTAAATCATAGAATATTTAAAACATGTATATAGGTACCCAGATGAAATAATTCATATTCATATAAAATGTTCAGTTATGTTTTGGTATGTTTAGTATAAAATAACTGCTACTGTTTGTAATTACAATGGTAAAATTCACTGCCAGTGTGTTGCAAAGCTTATTTAAAAAAAATCATTACAGAATCACTTTTTATCGTTTGTCTAGAATTCAAAAAGAGAGATTGTATCAGTCCTTTTTTTGAAAACTGCGATGTGTTCTTCCCTGAAAAAAAAATAGATCCCTCCAATAATGCAGTGTTATTCTTAAAAAAAAAAACCAAATTAAAAAAAAATCTGATGGGTTTAGATGTATGTTTATAGTCATTTTTTGGACCTGGTGAATGAAAACTGATTATTACATTTTAAGAAAAATACCTTCTCTCATTTTTGCTTCTAACCTTAGTCCAGGAAATTTGGAAATTTTTGTATTGATTTCTTTTCCTTCAGTTTATATAAATAGCTTTTTAAATATATATTTGCATTTCAGTGAAAATAAAGAGGTCAGGAAAAGCTTAAAAACCTTTAGAGTTTTCTGGCACACTTCTCCAAAACATGCAGTTTTTCAGCAGTAACTGGTTAGATTTAGGTTGTGCGTGGGTGCATATTTATTCTGCATTGTGAGTTTTACATGGATTTAAGTCTTTAGAGAATGATAAGTTACTGTCTGATCCCTCCTTTGCTCAGTTCTCTAAGTTCAAGAGTTCCTTTTAAATAAGAACACCTTTTTTTCCCCCATAAGAAACTATTTGCAGCTTCTGAAGACTTCAATGATTTAAAAATATTTCACAAATGTAAGGTCAGAACAGGGTTTATGTAACCCTCTGCCTTAGTCTGTTTGGGCCGCTATAACAAAATGTCATAAACTACATAGCTTATAAACAACAGAAATTTATTTCTCACAGTTCTGAAGGCTGAGAAGTCCAAAATCAAGGCATATTCGGTGTCAAGTGAGGTTCTACTTTCTGGTTCATAGATGACAGTATCCTCTAGCAGTATCCTCATATGGTAGCTAGCTCTCTGGGGTCTCTTTTATAAGGGCACCAATCCCTCATGACCTAATCATCTCTCAAAGCTCTCACCTTCTAATACTATCACCTTGTGGGATGCAAATTTTGGGAGGACACAAATATTCTTCCGCTTTTTGTGAATCTTACCGATATTTAAGAGTTTTAGATAATTATAAGTTACTGTCTGATCTCTCCATTGCTCAGTTCTCGACGTTTAAGAGTTCCTTTTAAGTAAGAGCATCTTTTTTTCATAAGAAACTATTTGCAGTTTCTGAAGACTTCATTAATTTAAAAATATTTCTGATACATAAGGTCAGAACAGGGTTTATGTAAGCCTCCATTTGTGTGTCTAAATGATTGGTTTCAGAAGCATTACCCTTTCTCCTTGTCTAGTTTCAGATCATCATCTGTCACCTACTCTTAAGAATCTCTTTACTTCTTCTTTTAATCGTATAATTATACTCTTTCACAAATATATGTGTGCACACACATGCACACAGACAGCTACTGAACTTGTTTTAAAACCAGTGCTATGGTCACAATGAAAGAGCTCTGCAGATTTCTTTCCAATTACAATGATTATTACCAATTAAATTTCCTAAAATTCAGAAAATAAAACTGTTCACATTTTATGATTAATCTCTAGCTGACTGTGATATAAAAATTACCTAATTAGACAAGCTGAATAGAACTCCAAAGAATTCTTGAGCTTATCCCTGTGTTAGCTTATTGTAGAATTGTTAGCCCAGATAATTTTGTAAGTGTGTTTTTCATTGGATCAGCATCAGCATAGGTTTAACCCATGATAATTATTCTGTTATAAGGCACTTTCGTAAGAAATGTCTGAATAATGGCATTTTTGTGGTTCTTTAAATAAATATGGCTAACGAATCCTGAGTGTTAGTGTCAGTCTAAAGGCAGGCACCTGGGAGAGAAGTTAAGATGCAGAAAGATTAGCTGACTATAACTGTATGGTCTTTATTGTGACTGGTTAGTTCAGCAGAAAATCCTGTCCATTCACTATACCCTCCTCTCACCAATAGCTGCCGTCTCTACCAGATTTCCCAAGCTCCTACCCTTTGTTATTTGTGTTAACTACTTCCAAAGCAGTCTTTTACCCTGACTTTTTGGAGGTACCCACACCACTGTTTACCCAGCTCTGCCTATCCAGTGTTTGATGATAGCCCTATCTTTTAAATGCATGTCCCCACACTATCCGCTGGTGTTGACTCAACTCTGTTTTCTCTGAAATGACATTTTATCATAACAGAAGTTGCACGTTCAAGTTCTAGATGTATTCTATTCATAGTCTATATCTTTCTTATTCTACTCTGCTTATTCTATTCCCTTAGTTGTAGAAGAAAAGAGGTATGTATATTCCTTGCAAGACCTAGAAGAAGCGTGGGTATGAGCAAGTCACTTAACCTGTCACGGCTTTAGCTGGTGTGTGTGTGTGTGTGTGTGTGTGTCTGTGTGTTGATCTGTGGGGCCAGCATAGCAGTTGCCGCATTGTTGGGCAGAATAAGATATCATATAGCTTCCAACACAAGGAATTAAAACTGGTATATGATCAGCGGTTGGTGAAAATGAAATCTGTACCTTCTTTCTCAATGTCTGAGGTAATGATACATTGATTATCATTTACATATATTTTATCTGACTCTGTGTTCTAGGCCAAGCATTACTACTGCTGTGTGTAACTTTAAGCAAATCACTTAAATTCACAGGTTGAATTTCTCATTTGTTAAATGAAAATGAAACAAAGTTCATGTTTTCTATTAGAAATGCATTGAAGAGCAAAGAAGGTAGCATATGTGAATATACCTTCAGTGTATAAAGCACTTTATAAATACAATTGTCCCTCAGTATACATGGGGGATTGGTTGCAGGACCCCCATGTTTACCAAAATCTATGCACACTCAAGTCCCACAGTTGTCTCTCCAGAACCTGTGTATTGAAAAAGTTAGCCCTCCCCATCGAATCCTATCAAGTTTCACATCCTGCAAATACTGAGTTTTCAATCCCTGTTTGCTTGAAAAAAATTGACATATAAGTGGATCCACATAGTTCAAACCCATGTTGTTCAAGGGTCAACTGTGTATCCATTTAATTAAAATGATAACCGTACAAATATAATTGTACCTATCTTCTTTGAATGCCTACCGTGTACTAGATGCAGTATCAGTGTTTTGCACATAACTTAAATCTTGATAATAATCATATATAATTGTATATATTTAGATTTTCAATTATGTAAAAATGTACAATAATATTGTAGAGAAACATATTAAAAATTTGATAGTAGTTATTGCTAGGTAGAGTTATTTTCTTTGTTATATTTTATCATTTTCCAAACTTTTTCCAAAATGTCTCTAAATAAAAGACTTGCATAGTATTATAATAAATAAGAGCCTGGCCCCTGGAGTCAGATTTCCTTGGACTAAAATTCCAGTCTTCCTTTTCCTAGCTGTGTGAGCTTGGTAAAGTTACTTAACTTTGCTATGCCTCAGTTTCTTTATCTAAACAATGATCAGCATAGCAATATGTCACAGGACTGCAGTGGGTACTGAATGGAGCAATGTACTGAAAGCAGTAGAGTGCCTAGAACAGAGAAAGAGGGGCAATATTTTGTTGAGGCTAGGGACACAGATTTTGAAGTGAGACTGCCTGGCTTTTAATCTTGGCATCTTCAGCTTACCAGCTGAGCAAGTTACTTAAAATCTTTGTGCCTAAGTTTCTGTTTCTTATAAGAGTACTGGGAATATAGTAGGTGCTCAGTAAATATTGAATGCACAAATAAGTTGTAGCTGTGAATATGATTATTATTTAAATATTAAAATAAAAATATGTACTTAAATTCTCTCTATTCCTAAGCCCTCCCATTACCACATTTGCTCTTTCAATGTACTGCAACAGTCTTTTTTTTTTTTTTTTTTTTTTTCTGAGATAGGGTCTCTGTTGCCCATGCTGGATACAGTGGCATGATCATGGCTCAGTGCAGCCTCTGCCTCTCAGGCTCAAGTGATCCTCCCGTCTCACCTTTCTGAGTGACTGAGGATACACCTGCACACCACCCACGACCATGCCTGGCTAATTTCTTTTGTGTGTGTCGAGATGGAGTCTCATTATATTGCCCAGGCTGGTCTTGAACTCCTGGGTTCAATCAATACTCCAACCTCGACCTCCGAAACTGAAACACTCAGTACTCTTTGTTACCATATAAATATTAAATCTTCCATTTAAATATTTGTTGATCACCTAGAATATCTGCTATTGCTAGACATCTCCTCCTCCACTGAACTTTCTTGTCAGTTGGCTTTCATATCTATGTTGTTTGCTGGGTTTTCTCAAAATACCTCATATGTTACCTTTCCTTTTTCTACCCTTTCTTTTGCCTAAATGCATACATAGATGTTCTTTAAGGTTCCACAACTCAGTTATCATGGTAAATGTTGAAATGTACTATTCACTTCGTGAAACTCTTCTAATAGATTAGGATGTATGTGAAAAGATGTGCTTTTTCATAAAATTCCCTTGGTTTCTCTTCAGCTCTCCCACAACCACCTCTGAATTTTCATAGTCCTTTGTATATTCCCCTTTAAACTCCCTCTCTGAGACTTCACTGGGTCTGTGTATACTTTTACTGTCTTCTAAATTGTGCATTATTTGAGGGCTGGAATTTTGTTTTACCTGTCTTGGCGTCACCCAAGACAGCTATTACAATGCCTTGTTCAAATTAGGTGCCAAGTTGTTGTTATTGTTGTTGTGTGGTTGTTGATATGTTTGTTTTGAACAAGTCATCTAATTAAAACAATGAATTATTTTGTAACTCATGGCTTAGATATGGATGTAAGGACAAGCTGGCTGCAACACAGGCTCCAGGGTTCATCCAACTCATGGATTAAGGAGTCTTTTCTTTTTCACTCTATGTGAATTTTTCTGAAGGTGATTGCTTAACAGGCATTTCTTTCCCAAAGAAATACCATCAATTTAGCGTAGATGCAATGAATGACAGAGTACTTGGAAATTTTCTCTCAAATAACGATCATCAAAACCAAAGAATCATAACAACATGTCTGAAATAGAAAATATTCAAGAAAAATAAATGTATATACAGACATACATAAAATAATATAGATAAAGAAGAATGTTAAGTCTAAAATTAAAAACAAACAATTACACAGGAAAATGTAAAACATATTCAGTTATTCAGGTTCCCAAAGTGCCATAACTCACAGGCAAAGTTAATTGAGCCAAATACTAAATCAAGTTTTGTAATTATACATTTACTACAGAAAAACAAAGGCTTTGCTAAACTAATGAAGTCATCAGTGTATAAATTTGTGTTTTCTATCAAATACAGAAATTCCAACTGTATTTTTAATCATTTATTTCACAATTATGGTTAAAAAGATAGTGAGTTTCTTGCTGCTCTCTCCCTTAGTCATATATTTAAACTTTCAGGAAGCATATAACATTAATCACATAAATTAGCTTTTCCTCTCATAAGGGATGCATGTAATTCAGGGCAACAAAGGACAAGCAAAGTACTGTGAAGAAGATAGCAAACAGTGCCAATGTATTTTATCAATAAGTGAGCATACCCGCTCTTTGCCACATGATTTTATTCCTATTAGTGAAATCCATATGAAATATTAAAGGATGACTTAGATATTGACACTTATGATAGAAGTTAAGTCTCTAATATGAAAATGTTTCCAGCTGTCCAGCAGCATCGATGATATTTTTTAAATTTTTATGTTCCCTCATGATTTATTGGTTTAATTGTACTAAGTATGTAATTAAATTTTCATCAAATCCAGAGTCTGCCATTCTTCATCACACCACCTGCAAAATCATGGCTCCAAGTTTCCGCTGACTCCATCATTAGAACGAGTACTGCTCGTTTGCTTCCATGCTTGGCTAGTCCAAACGTAGATGAGCCCAACCAACCAAAGGACGGTTTTTCTAGAAGCTGTTCCAACCAGAATATCGTAACGAACACATGCTTAAGGTCCTTGGAATGTACACATTTAATTTATGTCATTTTTTATATTAAGTTTGTTTTTGTTTTTGTTTTTGTTTTTGAGATGGAGTCTTGCTCTGTCACGCAGGCTGGAGTAAAATGGCACGATCTTGGCTCACTGCAATCTCTGCCTCCCGGGTTCAAGCAATTCTCCTGCCTCAGCCTCCCAAGTAGCTGGGATTACAGGTGCCTGCCACCATGTCCAGCTAATTTTTGTATTTTTTAGTAGAGATGGGGTTTCATCCTATTGGTCAGGCTGGTCTCAAACTCCTGACCTCAGGTGATCCATCCCCCTTGACATCCCAAAGTGCTGAGATTATAGGCGTGAACCACCGTGACCAGTCCAAATTTTTTAAAATAAAAGCTAGCATAGTTTTTTGTTTGTTTTTTATAATTAAGATTAGCATGGCTTACAAACTTTATAAGGACTTACACATATTATGGTTCCTGTTGGTTTTATGGTTCCTTATTTTCTTTCAGGTCCTTTTGAGGTGTTTCTTTTTTTGGGAAATGGAGTCTCGCTCTGTCTCCCAGGCTGGAGTGCAGTAGCACAGTCTCAGCTCACTGTAATCTCTGCCTCCCGGGTTCAAGTGCTTCTTGTTCCTCCACCTCGCAAGTAGCTGGGATTGCAGGAGCCTGCCACCACACCTGCTAAGTTTTGCATTTTTAGTAGAGATCAGGTTTCACTATGTTGGCTGGGGTGGTCTAAACTCCCGACTTAAGTGATCCGCCCGCCTCAGCCTCTCAAAGTGCTAGGATTATAGGCATGAGCCACTGCACCCAGCCCCTTTTTAGAGATTTCTTTCAGTTTTTTCACACTGGCTGTTTCCTCTGCTAGAAGGCTCTTGCCCTCATATCTTCCTAACTACATAACCTTAACTTTTACCTAGTAACCAATTTTTTAAATTTTGGTTAAACATTGCTTCCTCTGAAGCATCTTCTCTGACCTACATAATTAGATTAAGCCTCTTATATGCAGTCTTCCCTACTTGTGCCTTTTTCTTCAAAGACCTAGCTCAGTTTGGGATATTCATTTATTTGCCTACTGTGTATATCTCCCTTTCCAAGTAAACACTAAGTCTATAAGGGTTTTATCTGTTTGGATCTGCATTGTATCTCCATTATTTCAAAACATTGCTTGGTGCATGGTTGGTATCAGCAGACATTTGTTGACCAAATGTATTAATGTTTTATTCAAGAAAATTCTAAAAGATCTTGATATGTAAAACTTCAAATTTTTCAGAATCATGCAATCTAGTGTTTTATTATTTACACATTTCTGGAAATACAGTTCTAGAGAAATTGTCTTCTTGAATGTCACATTTCTGTTGTTCCAAAGTCTCTGTTGTTCAGAGCTACTCTATCATCAAAAAAAAAAAATAGACAATGAGGAGGAGAATGAAACTGGATCCTCATTTCTTACCTTATACAAAAATCAACTTAAGATGGATCAAGGACTTAAATCTAAGACCAGAAGCCATAAAAATTCTACAACATAACATCAAAAAAACCCTTCTAGACATTGACTTGGGCAAAGATTTCATGACTAAGAATCCAAAAACAAATGCAACAAAAACAAAGATAAATAAGTGGGATGTAATTAAACTAAAGAGCTTTTGAAAAGCAAAAGAAATAGCAGAGTAAATAGACAACCCACAGAGTGGAAGAAAATCTTCACAATCTATACATCTGACAAAGGACTAATATCCAGAATCTATGGAACTCAAACAAATTAGCAAGGAAAATACAAACAATCCCATCAAAAAGTATGCTAAGGGCATAAATAAAAAATTCTCAAAAGAAGATATATAACTGGCCAACAAACATATTAAAAAAATCTGCAGCATCACTAATGATCAGGGAAATACAAATCAAAACCACAGTGTGGTACCCTCTTACTCCCACAAGAATTGCCATTATCATAAAATTAAAAAATAATAGATGTTGGCATGGATATGGTGATCAGGGAACACTTCTACACTGCTGGTGGGAATGTAAACAGTACAACCACTATGGAAAACAGTACGAAGATTCCTTAAAGAACTAAAAGTAGAACTACCATTTGATCTAGCATTCCCACTACTGGGTGTCTACCCAGAGGAAAAGAAGTCATTATATGAAAAAGATACTTGCACACACATGTTTATAGCATTACAGTATTCATAACTGCAAAAATGTGGAACCAGCCCAAATGCCCATCAATCAACAAGTGAATAAAGAAACTATATACACAATGGAACACTACTCAGTCATAAAAAGGAATTAATGAATGGCATTCACAGCAACCTGGATGGGATTAGAGATTGTTATTCTAAGTGAAGTAACTTAGGAATGTTAAACCAAACATGGTATGTTCTCATTCATAAGTGGGAGCTAAAGCTGTGAGGATGCAAAGGCATAAGAATGATACAATAGACTTTGGGGACTTGGGGGTACAGGGCAGGAAGGGGGTGAGGGATAAAAAGACTACAAATTGGCTTCAATGTATACTGTTCAGGTGGTGGGTTCACCAAAGTCTCACAGATCACCACTAAAGAACTTACTCATGTAACAACAACAACAACAAAAATAGACAATGGATTGGTTCATGAGAAGGAATGCCTGGAGCAACTTAAGAAAGAAGAGATGACTGTTAGGAGGTGAGAGAAAAGTAATTTCTAAGTAATTAGACTGTACTTTCTATTTGGACTATAATCACTAGTGAGGGAAGGAATCATATCTTTGAATTCCCAGACCCATTATAGTAACTGAAATATAGAAGTCTTCTTTTGTCAATTATTATTAAACAAATATTTATTGACTTTTAGGGGCCAATCACTAGTCTAGATATTGGTTACATGGTAGAAAGCATTAGTTCTATGACTTTTCTGGGGACACAAATCTACAAAGACTAGAGAATAGCAAAACAATATTACCGCAGTTACTAGTGAGTACTATAATATCAAAAAGCACTAGTAATTGGATAGTTGTTGTTGGATGACAAGGTGCTAGTTTAGATGAACGGATCGACCAAAGCCTCACTGAGGTAGTAATACTTGCACTGAGGTCTGTAGAGTGTGAAAGAGTCCAACATGTGAAAATCTAAAAGAACATTCCAGGCAAAGCAGATTAAAGCTGTTAATATTCTGAGATTATAATGAGTTTGCCTTGTTCAGTGAACAGAAAAAAAGTGCTGAATGATAGCGTACAGTAAGCCATAGGTGAAATATAAAAGATGAGGTTGAAAAGTTAGGCAAAGGCCTGACCATGTGTATTTTTTTAAAAAATTAATAAATGGATACCTTAGCTGGATGCGTGGACAGATAATACACTGACCTACCAGAAGTGCTGGTGTCGCCCGCCTGTAGCTGTGGCTCTCATTATCTTTCAAGATGTCATTTCACAATGTGGTATGGGGAGTTTCCATTTGTGACACAATATAAGAACTACAAAGTTATAAAATTATTAAATTCCAGTAGAATAGACAGCTCACAGTTATATATTGTTCATCAAAAATAAAATGCCAAAAGCTCCTTTTAATGGTGCGTGAGATCATATCAAGCCTTAAGCAAAGTGACTGTGGCACCCATGGGAATGCACATCTTAGATCTCCAACCACAGAGAGGGCAATGGGCCAAGAGCTCCAGCTGCCGTGCTCTGAAATCCATTACTGCATCTATGCTCAGGCTATATCTACATTCCCATGGGCGGTGTTTAACCAATGACTAAGTGTGTCTGGGATACTAAGGCTGGGCAATTCCTGGAGACACTTGATACCTCCTCCGATGGCTACCTGTGCCTTGGGACTCCTCAGTAACTTTGCCTCATTTTCCTTAAACTGCACAACAGTCTAGGAAGTTTGCACTCAGTGACTCTTCTCTCCTTCACTCAGGTTAATAATTTCATCATGATCTGACAGTTTTTGCAACCTTCCCAGCTTCTTCCTGATTTTAATCCCTTGAGTTGTCTGCGTCTCAGAGGACCTAGACTGACAAAGTAGTAAAGTAGATCAACTTGTTCGTGATGTCTCTTTAAATAGCTTTCTGCCTTGGAAAAATTAAAGTAAAATAATATTGTAAACATTCTTATTTTCCATGATTTTGATGTAACCCACTTACTAGTCAATTAAAGATCTCATTGCTAAGTAGGAGCTTAAAAAGACTTGTTAGAATCTTTTAAAACGACTCATTTGTATGTGGTGTTCTCTTAAGCCCCGGTGATCTCTAGGGCAGATGGAAAGACATCGTACAGTCTCACAGGAAGCTGAATATTTTGCTGTCACATTTGTGAACTATTCCATTTCTCTAACTACTTCCATTTTTAGAGATTTGAATTATATTCTTTAGTAATCTCAAAAATATGTTTTTCTATTTATCTCGTTTTAAATTAATAATTGTTGGCCAAAAGGTGGAATTACCTGCTTTAAAAGTAGAACTTAAAATTTTATCGCACTTAATCTCTCCTCTCTTTTGCATATAGCACAGTGTCTTATGTCCCTTTCTCTTATTTCATGGTTACGTCTCTTTCTGAGAGGCATATGTGACTATTTTGTTTGTGAAAGGTATATTGCGTGCTATAATACCTCAGTTTTTTTTTTTAATCCTGGTCTTCATCATCATCACTTCCATAGACAGCACTTCCATAGATGGGATAGAATTCCCCCCACTTTTTTTTTTTTTTTCTGTGAGACAGCTCGCTCTGTCACCCAGGCTGGAGTGCAGTGGTTAGATCTTGGCTCACTGCAACCTCCGCCTACCAGGCTCAAGTGATTCCTCTGCTTCAGCCTCCCAAGTAACTGGGACCACAGGCACGGCACAACTGACTAATTTTTTTTTGTATTTTTAGTAGAGACAGGGTTTCATCATGTTAGCCAGGATGGTCTTGATCTCCTGATGTGATCTGCCCACCTCAGCCTCCCAAAGTGCTGGGATTACAGGGGTGAGCTACCGTGCCTGGCCAGTACTTTAGTATTTATAAGCAAGTGAAATTCCCTCAAGTCTAAACTGCTCTGCCTGACTTTCCAGTTTCCTTTATTAAGCGACATCACCTTTTTCTTCACACCTTCCCAACCTCCACTGTATCTCTGAAGCTCCACTCCTCCACTCCTGCTTCCCGAAATGTCCCTTACTGTTATGTGAACTCTATCCACACTTATTCACATTTCTTGTATCCTTTAGGACTCAGTTGAATATTTTTCTTTTTCTGCCATGATACTAACACTAACCTTCATTCACTCCTTCAATTTAATCCCCTTTTAATGTTTTTTTTTTGCTGTTATAATAGTTAATTATGTGATGACTTCTGTAGTTTGTACACTGTTTTATGTTTCCATGTTTTGGTTATGCCTCCCATATTGTCACATGAAATGCAAATTTGCAAAATATGTTATGTACCACACAGAGATTTGGAAACAGCTGAACTGAGACTAGATTCTACCTCTGAGTTACCAGCTTCTTGTTTTTGTCGTCGTCGTTGTTGTTTTTAACCTTGAATAAGCTACTTAATCTCTCTGAAACTTTTTTTTTTTTGGAGACAGACTGTCATCTGTCACCCAGGCTGGAGTACAGTGGTGTGACCTTGGCTTAGTGCAACGTCCGCCTCCTGGGTTCAAGTGATTGTCATGCTTCAGCCTCCAGAGCAGCTGGGATTACAGGTGCTGCCACCATACCTTGCTAATATTTGTATTTTTAGTAGAGATGGTGTTTCACCATTAGTAGAGACGGGTTTCATCATGTTGGCCAGGCTGGTCTTGAACTCCTGACCTCAGGTAATCCTCCCAGCTCAGCCTCCCAGACTGCTGGGATTATAGGTATGAGCCATTACACCCGGCCTCTCTGAAATTTTTTCTTAAAAATAATGCAGTTAACTTCTTGAAGGTTTTGTTTGAAGTTCAAATGAGATAATTTCTAGAAAAGCATTTTTAAAAATAAATTTTATGGCCAGGTGCGGTGGCTCACGCCTGTAATCCCAGCACTTTGGGAGGCAGAGGCGGGTGGATCATGAGGTCAGGAATTCAAGACCAGCCTGGCCAACATGGTGAAACCCTGTCTCTACTAAAAATACAAAAATTAGCTGGACATGGTGGTGGGTGCCTATAATCCCAGCTACTTGGGAGGCTGAGGCAGAGAATTGCTTGAACCCAGGAGGCAGAGGTTGTAGTGAGCTGAGATTGTGCCACTGCACTCCTGGGCGACAGAGTGATACTCTATCTCAAAATAATAATAAATAAATAAATAAATTTTACTATGTATATTGAAGGTATACAAAATGATGACACATAGACATATACAATAAGATGGTTACTATGGTGAAATAAATGCACATCTATAGTGCCTTCTCTTTATAAATAAATACCATATATTTCACCATTTTTCCCCTATCCTATATATGAACTTTTCTGAAGACTGGGATTAGGGCTCTTTGGGTTTTTAGAAGTGATGACTAACTAACACGATATAAATATTTAGTACATACAATTTTCTTTAGTTTTTTATAATTTCAACTTTTATTTTGGATTCAGAGGGTGCATATGCAGGTTTCTTACCTGGGTATATTGCATGATCCAGTTTTACTTAGAGTAAAATTGGTGTATGATTGATCCCTTCACCCAGGTAGTGAGTATGGTGCTCAATAATTCATTTTCATTCCTTGTTATCCCCGCCCCCGCTCCCCTTCTTCCTTCCCTTCCTCCCTCTTCACTCTAGGAGTCTCCAGTGTCTATTGTTGCCATCTTTATGTATGGTATTATGGGCTATGGGGTACCCATTCTTTATCTCCATGAGAACTTATTATTTAGCTCTCACTTGTAAGTAACAACATGTGATATTTGATTTTCTGCTCCCGCCTTAATTCACTTAGGAGAGCAGCTTCCGGTTGTATTCATGTTCGTGCAAAATACATGATTTTATTCTTTTTTATGGATTCATAGTATTCCATGGTGTATATAGCACATATTATTTTCATTTAGTGTATTGTATTCCGTATTTGATCTTCATTAATATGCCAAGTGTCATATAGGAATAGATATTTTCCCTTTTTTAATTTCCTTTTTTGAAAAATAATTAGAAACTAGTCCCAAATTTAATGTGACCTACAGAAGATGTATTTAAAAAATGGCAAATCATATTTGTTTCCCTCAAAATGATGCAATTTCATGTAAAGAGAACCAGTGTTGGAAGGTTGAATGCTGAGTTATGTTTTAGTATCATGAATTTGATTGATTGATATTATTATGGTAAGAATCTCTTGTGTTTAAAATCACTATTCTAGTATAAGACAAATTTCACATAGAACACAACCATATTTTTATTCATTATATAAATTATTCTATAATTAAAGAACATTTACAGGAATTTTCTTTCTTTTTCTAGCTCAGGTCGGGATTATTTGACTGACTTCTCAGACAGACTCGGTCTACATTGTTAATTTGGCTCTTACTGCTATGCATCTGAGAGAAAGAGGGAAACATCTAAAAAAAAACAGTCTCCATATGTCCAATTCCGTGTGGAAACTGTTTAGCTGTTCTTAGATACTCTCCTATTCCTGAACCAATGACTATGGCCAGGAGAACAGGACACTTTGGCAATCTATGACCTATATTCCCCATAGTACAATATGGGGACAAGAGAAGTTGCCCAAATGTACAAATGCAGGACAAAAAGCAGAGTGTTATCTACTACAATAACTTCCACTAAAGAAATGAGATAGTTCTCATTAATAGGGTATCTTGATATTTACTATATACATCATATTTGGGTTTTAAATTTTGAAATTAAATTAAAATAAAATGTGATTGGCATGCAAGTTAGATAAAAGTTATTTAATTTTTGGTTACAGACCAATTTTGTAGTGCCTTGCCTGCCCCTACAGTAACTACCAATGTATAAATGGTAAGCATCTGAGCTATATGGCATTAGCATGCACTCAAACACTCTTTTTCAAAGTCACTAGAGTATGAAACTTCTTAAGGAAAATAATTTTTATAATTTCTCTCATATTGGTTTTAGTTGTTTTTATGACAGTGTTACTCAAATATGTAGCAACACAAAAATGACATAGCAAACCCTTCCATGGTACTTACCATGTCTCCAGCTGTTTTAAGAGCTTTATACATATAACACATTTAATCCCAATAAAAGCCTTCAGACTGGAGTGCTATTATTACACCATAGATTATATGAAAACATTGAGGATGAAAGAGACTTGAACATGGTCATGTAATTAGTTATTGTCAGTCTGGCTCTGGAATCCATACTCTTAAGCACTCTGTGTCAGTGCCAGTAAATATAATCTCCTTGTGCATATAACATATATAATTATAAAACCAAAACGCAAAAGTAAGAAGTGAGATCAACTGCATGAACAAACCAGCAATCCTGAGGACCCAGTGACACTCTGAAGGAAGCAGACTACTCCTGCAGAACCTGGGAGATACCCTAAATACTGTGAGTGCCCCAACTGAGGGAGTGGGAAAGGGAGACCCTCCTCTCCCAAACACACATCCCCACTGGAGAACCTGAAGGTCTGTTTGCAGGAGAAATTTCTGACTTTACCTAGAGATAATTCAATTTAGAGAACTGAATGAAATATAGAGGTGGAGGAAGCAGCAGAAAGGCCCTGGGAGCTCACTGGGTTCCCTAGCAGGCCATTCCTTCCTGACGCCACAGAGATCCATTGGAAGCGTGGCCAGAGGAGCAGGTGGTAAAACTCCACAGGGAGAAGGAAATCACTAGCTGAACTTTGTAACAATTTGAACAGGGCAAGAAGCCTCCTGGCCAGAACTGGGGACAGGGTACAAATCCTGTGTGTTGACTCCACAGGTGAGGGAAGAATCAAGCCCTTTTCTTTCACAGCTGAGAGGCAGGTAGCCTGAGGCAAGTTTTCAAGCCCATCTCACTCTGGACCTGTAAAGAGACTTGGAGCTGTGCAAGGGCACCATGGGAGTGAGAACAGCCCTTCAGTTTGCATGAGAGCTGGGTGAGGCCCGTGACTGCTAGCTTTCCCCCACTTCCTGCATGACTCAGCAGAGGCAGCCATAATCCTCCTAGGTATACAACTCCAGTGACCTGGGAATCTCACCCCCATCCCCCACAAGACAAGGATACCCACTCTCACTACTCCTCTTCATCATAGTACTGGAAGTCTAACCAGAGTAATCAAACAAGAGAAAGAAAGAAAGAGCATCCAAATAGGTAAGGAAGAAGCTGAACTGTCACTCTTTGTTGACAATATGATTGTTTACCTTGAAAACCCGAAATACTCCTCCAGAAAGCTCCTAGAACTGATAAAAGAGTTCAGTAAAGTTTCCAGATACAAGATTAATGTACACAAATCAGTAGCTATTCTATAAACCAACAGTGACCAAGCAGAGAATCAAATCAAGAACTCAACCCCTTTTACAATAGCTGCAAAAAATAAAACGGTTAGGAATATACCTAACCAAAAAGTCAAAAGACCTCTACAAGGGAAATTACAAAACACTGCTGAAAGAAATCGTAGATGATACAAACAAATGGAAACATTGTATGCTCATGCGTAGATAGAATCAATATTGTGAAAATGACCATACTGCCGAAAGCAATCTAAAAATTCAGTGCAATTTCCATCAAATTACCACCATTATTTTTCACAGAATTAGAAAAAACAACTCTAAAATTCATATGGAACCAAAAAAGAGCCCATATAGCTAAAGCAAGACTAAGCAAAAAGAACAAATCTGGAGGCATCACACTACCTGATTTCAAACTATACTATAAGTCCATAGTCACCAAAACAGCATCGTACTGGTATACAAACAGGCACATAAGCCAATGGAACAGAATAGAGAACCCAGAAACAAACCCAAATACTTACAGCCAACTGATTTTTGACAAAACAAAAACATGAAGAGGGGAAAGGACACCCTTTTCAACAAATGGTACTGGGATAATTGGCTAGTCACATGTAGGAGAATGAAACTGGATCCTCATCTCTCACCTTACCCAAAAATCAATTCAAGATTCATTAAGGACTTACATGTAAGACCTGAAACTCCCAAAACTTTAGAAGATAACATCAGAAAAATCCTTCTAGACATTGGCTAGGGCAAGATTTCATGACCAAGAGCCCTGAAGCAAATGCAATAAACACAAGGATAAATAGCTGGAATTTAATTAAACTAAAGAGCTTTTGCACAGCCAAAGAAATAGCAGAGTAAACAGACAACCCACAGAATGGGAGAAAATCTTCACAATCTATACATCTGACAAAGGACTAATATCCAGAATCTACAATGAACTCAAACAAATCATCAAGAAAAAAAAACAATCCCATCAAAAAGTGGGCCAAGGACATGCATAGACAATTCTCAATAGAAGATACACAAATGGCCAACAAACATATGAAAAAATGTTCAACATCACTAATGATCAGGGAAATGCAAATCAAAACCACAATGTGATACTACCTTGCTCCTGAAAGAATGACTATAATAAAAAACAGTAGATGTTGGCATGAATGTAGTAATCAGGGAACACTTCTGCACTGCTGATGGAAATGTAAACTAGTACAGCCACTATGGAAAACAGTGAGGAGATTCTTTAAACAACAAAAGTAGAACTACCATTTTATCAAGTAATCTTACTATTGGGTATCTACCCAAAGGAAGGGAAGTCATTATTCAGAAAAGATACTTGCACATGCATGTTTACATCAGCACAATTCACAATTGCAAAATTGTGGAACCAACACAAATGCCCATCAATCAATGAGTGGATAAAGAAACTGTGAGATATATATATATAAACACACACACACTCATACACATATGATGGAATACTACTCAGCCAAAAAAGGAAGAATTAACAGCATTTGTAGTAGCCTGGTTGGGATTGGAGTATATTATTCTAAGTGAAGTAACTGAGGAATGGGAAACCAAGCATCATATGTTCTCACTGATATGTGAGAGCTAAGCTATGCGGATGCAAATGCATAAGAATGATATAACGGATTTGAGGGACTTGTGGGGAAGAGTGGGAGGGGGCAAGGGATAAGAGACTACAAATAAAGTTCAGCATATACTGCTGGGGTGATGGGTGCACCAAAATCTCACAGATCACCGCTAAAGAACCTACTCATGTAACCAAATACAACCTGTACCCCAATAACTTAGGAAAAAGAAAAAAAAAGAAGGAAAACAAAACTAAACAAAACCAAAACCCAAATATAAATAAAATACAAAACTGAAAATCATTAGGTTACATCCTCCTCATCAGTCTATTCCCAACGAAACAGCCATAGTCACCTTATTTAAATATGTCAGAACATGCCAATGCCCTACTCAAAATTATACATCATCTCTCTCCCTCGGCACTTCCCACACACTTAGAGTAAAATTGAGCCTTATTATGAGTGAAGGCACTATATGATCTGGCTTCCCACTGTGTTGAACTCCAAATCTTCCCACTCTCCACCTCATTAACCACACTCTGGTTACAAAGGCCTAGTAACTATTCTTTGAACATGTCAAGACCACTGCCAACTCGGGGCTCTTGGAGTTTCTCTTCTTTTCTTCCATGTTTGCTTTTTCCATGGATAACTTATGTAGCTTTAATTGTTTTACATAAATGCTACCTAATGAGAAAGCATTGTTGCATGCCATATGTAAAATAGCACCTCCCCTATCTTTTTATATGCTCACTATTCTGTTTTTTTTTCCCTTCTTTTCCACCACTTGACATTTTTCTTGTTTGTTTATTGTCTGTTTCCCTAACTAGATTGCAAATATCTTGAAGAGATGGTGTTGGCTTTGTTCACTGCTTATTTCCTAGCATCTATGATTGTACTTGGCACACAGAAAGCATTGAATAAATATTTTAAATTAACTTTCTAATTTTAACTGTAGATTCACATGTGAATTTAAGAAATAATAGAAACCTAACAAATCCTTTACTATTTTTTTTCCCAATGGCAATATTTGTAAACTGTAGTCCAATATCTCAGCAAAATCACAGGACATTTACATTGATAGAGTCAAGATATAGAACATTTCTATCATCACAAGGATCCCTTCAGTTCCTTTCTTTAGTCAGTTGCAAGCTTCTTTAGGCTATGGTCAGCTTCTTCAGCTCCAAGTCTGGGATATAGGAGCAAGAATGACAACCCAGGTAATTAACGATCACGCTGTTCCTTGGGTCTCAAGATGCCTGACCAATCTTAACTTCTGTCTACCTTTTAGAGTTTCAGAATATTGTTTGTATATGTAATGTACAAGGTTTCTAGTAGTAATCAGCAGAAGGAGTAGTAAGTACTATATCCACTCCATCTACTGGAAGCTGATATCCTCCAATAAGTATTTTTAAAATAAATACATATTAAACCTGTTTAGTTAACATTTTGGATCAAAATTTGGGTCCTATATTTGACAGGACGTCAAATGAAAGTTATGCTTTTACACTCCATCCTACAAACTAGGTTAGTATTATTTACAAAGACATTCCTACCTATCCTTAGAGTGACAGGTACACACTACAGATCAATTTTTTAAAATTTAAATAGCTTTTTTCTCTCTCAGTGCATAAAATTTCACATTCCATGTGCAAAGAAAACTTGGCTAAATACTGCAAATCAAATATGCCTTTCCCCAGACCCTTACTTAAATGATATACTCTTTTTATTGTTCTCTTGACATAATTTTTAAACAAACGGCACGTGACAAGGTAACTATGACAAAAGTCAGCATAGTGCGGAGATCCAGAGCACACTGTCTGGCATCTAACTTTGGTTCTACCTTTATTTTTATTTGTGAGGCCTTGGGACATTTTCTTAACTAACTTTTCTGTGCCTGTGCCTGAATATCTTCATCTGTAAAATTGTAGTTATAATCTATAGTAATAATGATAACCTCACCGGACGCGGTGGCTCACGCCTGTAATCCCAGCACTTTGGGAGGCTGAGGTGGGCAGATCACCTGAGGTCAGGATTTCGAGATCAGCCTGACCGACATGGTGAAACCCCGTCTCTACTAAAAAAAGAAAAAAAAAAAATTAACTAGATATAGTGGCGATGCCTGTAATCCCAGCTACTTGGGAGGCTGAGGCAGGAGAATTGCTTGAACCTGGGAGGCACAAGTTGCATTGAGCTGAGATTGTGCCATTGCACTCCAGCATAGGTAACAGAGTGAAACTTTGTCTCAAAATAATAATAATAATAATAATAATAATAACCTTGTGGTGCTGCCATAAGGGCTAAATGAGTAAATATTTTTAAATGACTTAGAACATTGACTGGCACTGAAGTTCTATCCATTTATGTCTCTATGTGTATATATATAAAATAAACGCTTATATTTTTGTTACCCCAAAGATGAATGTGAGACATTTCAATAGCATACTGTTAACGAATAGCACTTATCTTAAAAATAGAATTTTCTTTTTTAGTTTCAGCATGGTTTCATGTTGACTATTAATTGAAAAGTATTTTTTTCTGCTATCAGAACTCTATAAATGTTTCATATGCCCCTGATTATTAAGACTATCTTAAAGCGTGGAATTATATTTTATAATTGAAATAGCACTTTTATATAAATGTGTAGTATAATTATATTTTTTCTTTCATTTAGAGAAATGTTTACTGAGCAATAATTATGAGAATTTCTGAAGTTCAATGCAAATGTGTGCATATCTTTCTTATAATTACATAGATTTGGATATCTTTCTAATCTCTAAGGAGGGTAAAAAACTTAACAGAATGACTCCTGGGGTAAAAACATGTTTTTGTATTTATAAGTTAAGATTATTTCTTCTTATTTTTTGGCATCATCTTTCCCTGATAACTGCTGTTTTATAGATGTAATTATTCTCTGAGGACCATAAACCCATGGTAAAGGTGTTACATAGGTCAAACAATCTATCTTCTAGTATGTAGGTTTTAGACATTTCACTACCAATACTTTCTCATTCATCTTTTTAACCCACATCACTTCTGGAAATTACTAATTTAGATATTTCTTTCAATTGAATAGTTCTGTAAGAAAAATGCTAATCTAATTGAAATAACTATGTGGTGCAAATAGTGTGGTTTGGGAGTCACTGTTATTTATCAGATCATAGGATACCATTGATAGCATCAAATTTCCAAGCCCCTGTTATTAGTAGCACATGGAAAACACTGTGTTTCATTAATAATCCCTATACCTTCATGATATAGTTTGTTGGGTCCCTACCCAAAATCTTGTTTTAAATTGTAATCTCCATAATATCCATAATCCCCACTTGTCAAGGACAGGACCAGGTGGAGATAATTGGATCATGAGCGCAGTTTCCCCCATGCTGTTCTAGTGATAGTGAGTTCTCAGGAGATCTGATGGTTTTATAAGTGTCTGGCATTTCCCCTGGTTGCACTCACTCCATCCTGCTGCCCTGTGAGGAAAGTGCCTGCTTCTCCCTTCCCTTCTGTCATGATTCGAAGTTTCCTGAGGCCTCACCAGCAATGAGGAACTGTGAATCAATTAAACCTCTTTCCTTTATACATTAGCCAGTCTTGAGTATTTCTTCATAGCAGTGTGAGAATGGACTAATACTTTGACCGCATGTAAGTAACCATAGGCAGACTAATGCCCTGTCTACAGTATGCTTGTAAATGCCATTTTAGCATTCTGTCTAAGGTAGTCTTACAGATACTTTTTTTTTTAATCAGATTTCCATGTAAAGAATGGGAGCCAGCATCTTTGAACACTTACAATGTATGCATGTCTATGTGTGTGTGTATAGGTGTACTCTTCTGTGTTATGGCTTCTTCTGTTCACACCAGTGTGTGCTGATAATATATGACATTGTATAAACACGGGACAATTTATTTATCCATGAAATTATTGATGGACATTTGAGTAGTTTTAGATTTTAAAGTGCTATAACTAGTGCTGCTGTGGACATTCCAATACATATTGGGTGATCACATGTTTCTGTTAGACAACTCTCCCTTGCAAAAAAAAAAAAAAAAAAATTGATGGGTCATAGGAATAAATATGTTCAGCTTTCATGTAGGAATTCAAATTGTTTTCCAAAATGTTTTCATCTAACTAATGGTATATGAGAGTTTCAGTTTTTCTAGGACTTCACCACTGCTTGATATTTTCTATTTTCTTTGTTACATTAGCCATTCTGGTGAATGTATAATGGTATACCATGACTTTAATTTGGTAACTAATTAACTTGAAGTCTTCTTAAAATATGTTATTTTGGCCATTTGGATATATTCTTTGATAAAGTGTCTTTTCAATCTTTTGCTCATTTCTTCTATTGTGTTTTCCCTTTCCTTACTGATTTTGTTGAGTTCTTTCTTTATTCTGGCAAGCTTTCCCCGTACTGTGGGTTCATTGACTCTATTAGCAATGTCTTTTGAAAAAACAGAAGTTCTTGACTTTTATATAGTTCAATGTATCAACTTTTTATTTGCCCCAATATTATGGAATTGTTCTCTAATGTTTGCTTCTAAAAGCTTTATTGTTTTATATTTTACTTTTAGATAACACATTTGTATGGAATTAACTTTTGTGTATGGTGTGAGATGAGAATCTTGATGACGTTTCCCTCATACTGTATCCACTTGACCTAGTGCAATGTATTGAAATGGTCGGTCCTCCTCTTCCCACAGCACCAAAGCTTCATATTATTGTTGTTGCCATAGATCAGGAGTGTGTGCTGGTTTGTTTCTGGACTTTATTGATCAGTTTGCCATTCATTAGCCACAGGTATTTCTTTTATTATTTTCTGATTAAGATATAACTTCTATAGAGTGGTGCCACTTTTGAAATCAGAATGAGACATGAAGTTTAGTTTATTTAATTTGGTGGCACAAGTATAACAGATATTTATTTTTCAGTTGAATAGGATAGCAGAAATTCCATAATTTGTATCTCTTGCCAAGTGTCTTAGTCAGTTGGTTTATGGAATCACTGAAATAATGGGTTCTCATATCAATCCCTAGGAAGTTACTGTTAAGATACAGTAGTTCAGTTACTGTTAAGATGCAAGAGTTCTCCCTAAGTTATGAGTCTCTGTACTTCTGTCTGCTTTGGGACGTATGAAAGAATGCTGGAGAAGTTCAGAGGCAAGTTGGAATTGTTTCATCCTATACTCTTGAGCAAAGATGGAAAAACTATAGCCCACAGGCCAAATTGCCCGCCACCTATTTTTGTAAATAAAGCTTTAGTGGCTAATTTTGAGCTACAATGGCAGAGTTGAGTTGTTGTGAAATATATTGTGTGCCCTCACAAAGCCTAAAATATTTACTGTCTGGCTATTTATAGAAAATGTTTGTCAACTCTTCGTCAAACAACTCTAGAGAATGCACACATATTCCTCTAAAAGAACTGTTTGGTTACCATAGCTGCACTAGGGGCTTCAGCAGGCCATCTTGTTATATTGGTTTCTAGTGAATGTTGAAAAATTAATAGGAAGTTTTCCTAATATTGAGCTTCATATAAATTGTTCAAGGGAAAACAAAACAAAACAAAACAAAAAAATATATATATATATGAAATTTTTCAAAAAGTAGAGAGGAAAGGATTATTGCTAGAAATTACTATAGAGAATTTCTAAAGATGAGATATACTGTCACTTGCCATTGAGGAAAATTGTTGGTAGAAGCCACTGTCATTGTGAGTAGCTTCTGGCAAATGGGAAAATGTTGCCACTGACAGTTGCTTGCAAGTAACAGCCACAGCTAATGTAAAAATCCACCTTTGAAAATAAATATCAAGACATTTTTAGGAGCCACTAAAACAAACATCCTTTGTAGCAGAAGATATATTTCTAGGCTGTCATTTGCGAATGTGCTATAAGTAAAATTCCAAAAGACCCTTTGTGGTATGGGAGAGGGTGGATATTAGGTCTATTTTACTCTAGTAGCTCAATGTTAAAAGAGCTGATTGTTTAAGTCTAGAGTAGACTAATGTCCTTGATAAGGAGATCTGAGATTCAGGAGTAATTTAAAATACAAGTCCAAAGAGGATTTGCTGGATTATAAATGAAAGAGTAGAACCAAGGATTAAGTACCAGAAATAAGCCAATTGAAACTGGATATACTTGAGAATAAGAAATATCTCCAAAAAAGACAAGTCTTGGACAATAATTACTACCATCACTAGTAACTACCATTTCTTTGTTTGCTGAATAAGTGTTTAAAGGTATGGGTTTAACCTTGACCTTATGAGTGAAGATAGAGATTACAGTCCTTCAGATTAATAACTAAAAGTTCCATTTTGTGTATGATAGAGTAAGGAGTAGGCTTCTAATGGTTCAGCCCACTGAAAGATCACAACTATAAACTCCGAACAAAAACTTATGATGTATGTGTATACTTTATATAATACATATGTGTGTGTGCATGTATGTGTATACACAAATTATTAAATATCAGAGGCAAATTTGGAGATGATATAAAACTTGAAAGACAGGACCAGCATAGGGTAAGTTTCCATTTTTTAGTCTTTGTGTAAGGACAGGCTGCAGGTGCAGTGGACTGCAGATAACTAACACTATGGTAGATAACCTCTCCTCTTGGCATCCAGGAATGAGCCTGGGATGACTGCAGATG
Source organism: Cacajao melanocephalus (assembly GCA_963573385.1). Classification (NCBI taxonomy): domain Eukaryota; kingdom Metazoa; phylum Chordata; class Mammalia; order Primates; family Pitheciidae; genus Cacajao; species Cacajao melanocephalus. The sequence continues at coordinate 24,384 of CAUYLG010031940.1, forward strand.
CTAGAAAGTAAGGTGGAGAGGCATCTCAGAAAAGAGAAATCTGGAAGATTAGAGATCCCAAATCAGTGTACAAACTTTGCCCAAATCTCAGGCTGACAGGTGAATTGAGCATGTCTGCAGCAGACTCAAATCGACCTGCAGCTAGGGCTAAAAGAGCAATACTGACATTTTGCCTGTCTCCCACCATAGACAAGACAAAATATGTAATTTGTGCCTAACCAATTAATTGTCTTCTAATATAAAAATAGTAACTTTCTCTGTAAGAATATTGGAGAATGAAGAATTAATGACTTGGATACAACACAGAATGACTTCACATTCAAAGAAAAAAATATGATTCACAGGGTCCAACCCTGAGATGACCCAGATGTTGAAATTTCAGATAAAGACCATAAATCAGCCAATACATCTATGATTAATGAAATAAACTTAGTAAGTAAGTAGAGAAACTGAAAATATTTTAAAAGAGCCAAATGCAAATTATAAAACTGAAACATGCATATTTAAAAAAATAATTTTATGGGCCTAATAGGAGAATGAAGATGACAGAGGAAATCATTACTAAACTTTAAGATAGATCATTATGAAGAAAAGAGAGAAAAAAAAGTTAAAAATATCAACAGAGCCCAAGTTTATGGGACGATATTAAAATTTTTAACATATATGTAATTAGAGTCCCAGGTGAGAGTGGGAATGAGGCATAAAAAATATTCAAGCAAATAATAGCTTAAAATTCAAACTGAATGATGACTTACTACTGAAAATTATTCACAGATTCCTGGAGCTCCGTGAATTGGACTACTCTCAGTAAAGAGAAAGGATAACAAAGTTTCAGTAGCATACTTTAGAAGTCTGGAAAATATAGTCAAAGTTCATGGTAGTGTACAGCATTGCCAGAAATGATAATAGGAAAAAGTCATATTTTCTTTTTTACTTCAAAAATGCTCTTGAGAGTCATAGGCATAGTTTTTGTACAGCATTTTAAAAATTACCAAGAATCTTAATTTAAAAAAATTATATTAAAATCATTTTTAGTCATTATTAGACTTTGGTTAATGTCTATAACACATTTTGGTACAATGAATTCAGAACACATCTGTTGTTACTTTTCTTCATATTCTGAAAGTATATATGAGAATACTTTCATGTATTTTGTGTTGTTAGAATATTCTTAGTTTCCATTATTTTACTTTTTGTCCCATTATGTATCTCTGTGCTCCCTGTTTTGGAAATATAATTTAACTAATGAGGTGTATTAGTTATCAACTTCCATCATAGTCTATCATTTATAATTAATATCTCTATTATCTGTGTCTATATCTTGTTGGTATTTTTCCAAGTGCTTTTAAAATATTATGTATATTTGAATTTCATGGTTATTCTAGCATTCTGCTTATTCATAATCCAATATCTTGAAAACATTTTCTGCTGTCTTAATATTCCTGTCAAGTTTAGCAGAATGTTTTTGAATGGTACTTATTTTTCCTTCTTTTTACAGCAGGAGTGAAATGATTCTGTGCAATTATGTAAAAATAATTTGTCATGGTAATATAAACAAGAATAAGCATAGATACAATATAATTTCTATGTTCTGGGTTATTTGGATTATCTGAAATAATGATTTATAGGACTCCTTGCGTTCCCTGACAGAAAGTAGTCACATATATTTTATTTCTATAGGATTCAATCTATGTGTTCCAATATTAATATGACACAGATGATTATCATTTCTGGCTAAATCAATGATAAAGCTATAACTCGAGATTCAACCTAATTTTAAAAAGGATTGAAGCATGTATAGAAAGTGACTGAGGAATTGATTAGTGCTTTTAACTCTGGTGTAGCTTAACTCAGACTTTAATATGTCAAGACATTTAAAGTTATTAGGAAGGTGCATAATATCATACTTAGGGATGAGCTTGTCATTATTGTTTCCCTTCAGTAGCTGAAGAACAGAGGCTAGTACACCTCTTTTTATGACATATTTACAGGAGATACCTCTATCTTTAGCACATTCTAGAAATCCAAAGATGCATCAGCGAAGAAATCGTTTCTTGCTAAATGAGTCACATGTGACTCATTTGTTATGAAACTTTTGAATTCAGTCTTTTTGAATTTCATGTTACCAAACATAAAAAAACAAATTGAAGAGCATCAGAAATAAATATCATCAAAATTCTATGAATCAATGATAATTGATTCTATGAATCAATGATTAAAATGAAAATATGTGATCATAATGACCTAGAAAACCAGCTAATAAAAATAAATGGAATAATAAACAGCTTTACCTGAGGAATTAGCAGTGTTCAATAGCATTATAGGGTAACTATAGTTAGTAACAATATAGTATATATTTCAAAATAGTAGAAAATATTTGGAATGATCCCAACATAAGGAAATGATAAATACTGAGATAATGGATATCTTAATTACCCTGATTTGATCATTACACATTGTATGCTGGTATCAAAATATCACATGTAGCCTATAAATATGTGTGACTATTATATATCTATAAAAATTAAAAATAAATAGAAAAAATTAAGCTTTATTTAAAAGACCATAATAGATATATTTTGACAAACACCACTGTATTAGTCTGCTTTCACACTGCCGATAAAGACATACCCGAGACAAGCAATTTGCAAAAGAAAGAGGCTTAACGGACTTACAGTTCCACATGCCTGGGGAGGCCTTACAATCACAGCGGAAGGCAAGGAGGAGCAAGTCACATCTTACGTGGATGCTGGCAGGCCAAGAGAGCCTATGCAGAAAAATTCTCATTTTTAAAACCATCAGATTTCATGAGACTCATTCACTGTCACGCGAACAGACCAGGAAAGATCGGCCCCTGTAATTCAATGACCCCCCACCAGGTTCCTCCCACAACATGAGGGAATTGTGCAAGTTACAATTCAAGAAGAGATTTAGGTGAGGACACAGCCAAACCATATCAACCATTAGGGAAAACAAAGAAAAAAACAAAATAAGTTCATTGTGGGTTAGAAAGATTATGAAATAATAATCTAATCCCACTGTTAACTCAAGGACATTTAAAAGCCATGAAGAAGAAAAACAAATCGTATTGAAATTTGGAAAAACATATTAAAGAATATTTACCATTACAAATAAATACAAAAACCTGATACTTTTATGGTTTAATTGTTTTACTGTAATAATGAGATAGGTTATTCCATTGTTATTAAAGTGAAATACTATAAGAATGGATGATACTTAGCTTCATTTAATGTATAAAACTATAAGATTAATAATCTCATAAAGACGCATAAGAATACAAACTAGTTTTACGTATGATTGAGGATGCTACTATTCTAAATAAAATAAAAGCATATCAAATTTTATAATGCAATAAGAATACATATATACATAGCACATACATACATATATATATATATTTAGTTTTAAAAGCTATTAGTTACTATTTGTGCAATATTTTTGTGGTAAGTACATACACAGACATTGTCTAAGCCTGAGCCTACTCTTCATGCTATAACAAATTACTTTAGACTGGATAGTTTATTTATTTAATTATTTCTCATAGTTCTAGAGGCTGAGGAGTGGAAGTTCAAAGGGCCAGCAGTTCTGGTGTCAAATGAGGACTCACTCCCTGCTTCAAAGATGGCACTTTCTCACAGTACTCCTCATATGGAGGAAGAGGGAAATGCTATGTCCTCACATATTGAAAAGGGGGAATGTTGTGTTCTGGCAGAATGACCCACGGGTATTCCTTCAACCAATTTTATAAGGGCACTAATCCCATCCTCGAGGGCAGAACCCTTACAACTAATCACTTCCGCAAACGTCCCACCTATTAATACCAACACCATAGGGATTAGGTTTCAACATGAATTTTCGAGGAACACATCCAAACCATAGCATATATATATATTATTTTTAAAAACTAGTATATACTATTTGTGCAACATTTTTATGGTGAGTTTTTTTGTTCCAAATAAGTCAGGACTTGTTTACATTAAAACATAACTAAAAATATGGGCAATACTATACTATAAACAGAGTAAAAGGACAAAAAGTTGACGGGAAAAATGTTTTCATTGTAAATGACAAGACATTAATATCCATAATATATGACAAGTTCCTGAAAATACTAAGAAAAGCAAATGATTCATTAGAAAACTAGAAAAGTAAATTACGGAGAAGGAAAAAATCTGGGCTATAAGGATATGAGATTCAATTCTATTTATAGTCAAGGATATAGGGAATAAAATAATAATGAGCTGCCTTGTATCACCCTTTAGATGAACAAAAATGAAGGGGGAGTGATAGCATCTGGTGTGACTAAGTATCTGGTGATGTAGATTTTGATAAAAAAATAAACTAGCAGTCTCTATACAGATTAAACCCAGAGTACTACTTTTATAAACATCTTACAGATATAAAACAGCCACTACATATACATATATATTGAAAGATACTTTTCTACTGTTAAGAGCATTGGCACAACAACGGCAAAATATAAAACTGAAAGCAACTTGAGTGCCCCTCAGAAGGCTTTCTGAAATACCATGGTACAGTATTTTCTGAAATACTATGGAGTATTATGTACCTTTAAAAAATATGAGGGAGAGCCTCATATTTATTTGTTCTGCAGACAAAGACGTGATACTACAGATACCACCTGTATAAAATGAAAATGTTATTTATCATGCTGATTATACTTCAGAGACTGAGAAAGGAGGACAAGAGGTAAAATACTAGTTTTTTTCTTTTTAATCTTTGCAACTTTTGTTACAAACAACAGAAATTATTGCTGTACTTTAAAAATCTAATAGAAAAATTATTTTAAAAAGAATATTGGACATTTAATTATATTTTATAGAATGATTGTCCCTGAATAATATTACTGATAGGTTCAGTGTTACAGAGAGAATTTCTTAATACTTAGATGAGGGCCATTTTCTTCTATTTAAGGTTAATCCTGTAAATTCTTTTCTAGTAATGGCACTGTTCCCCATACCCAAGATTTAATGAGAGATATAATAATAATGAAAACACAAAGCAACACAATAGCAATCAAAAAATTTCAGCCTTCAAGAGCAATTTAGAAGGTTTATATCCTCAGGACAAAAGCACTTCTTTCTGACTTCCTAACCAGTCAAAATTTGTGTTTCCTGCAGGTAAACTTTTCATATTATTTCCACACACTGCCCTTTACTACTTCTGCCGCTATCAGATCATCTAAGCACTAATATTTTCCCATGTACTGGTTAAAAAAATAGTAGTTTGGCCAGGTGTGGTGGTTCATGCCTGTAATCCCAACACTTAGGGAAGCCAAGGCGGATTAATTACTTGAGCTCAAGAGTTCAAGACTGGCCTGAGCAACATGGAGAAACCCTGTCCCTGCAAAAAATTGGCTGGGTGTGGTGGTGCAGGCCTGTAGTCCCAGATATTCAGAAGGCCAAGGTGGGAGGATCGCTTGAGCTCAGGAGGCAGACGTAGTAAGCTGAGATCATGCCACTACATTGCAGCCTGAATTAGAAGAGCGAAACCCTGGCTCAAAAAACAAATAAATAAATATGATTTATTAACAGAATGCCTTTTGTCTTATCCTATTATCTGTACTTGTCTTTATGCTGGACTCCAACTCATATTCCTCTAGATCCTAAGTGGTGTCCTAAGAGTGGAAGAGATCTAATAAATACCTTCATGAAACTTTGGAGTAATTCCTGTTAAATAAAGTACCTATTACTCAATGTACACCGGATCATATTGTACTGAGGCAAGTCTAGTTCTTTTTATTATTTTAGATCTACACTGTTATATTTTATTCGGTAGAGACAGTTGGTACTCCTGGTTTGACTAACTTCAACCATTTGAAAATGACCTGGAAGGGCCAGTATTTCCAATTTTACTAAGACTCAAATTTTCATCTCATAGTATAAGGCCGAGAAACAAGAAAGCCACTTAGTGAGTGAGTGCAGCTGATAACCAGCATGCATGTCTCATTTTGATTCTGCATCTCTATATGTATCTATGAATAAGCAGCAATGCTTATGGAAAAAAGAAAAGAACGCTTCATGAAGAGAAACAAACTCAGATGACCCTGGAGGCTCATTCCCTTCCCTCTTAGTTGCTTTGCAATAAGCTGGCTCAGCAGGTCCGAGTTAGTGCAATGAAAAACCTGCTGTTATCAGACATTGAGACCTAGCAGTTACTTTTTTCTTTTCTTTTTGAGACAGAGTCTTTCTCTATTGCCCATGTTGGAGTGCAGTGGCACAATCTCGGCTCACTGCAACCTACGCCTCCTGGGTCCAAACGATTCTCCTGCCTCAGCCTCCTGAGTAGCTGGGACTGCAAATGTGTGCAGCCACGCCTGGCTAATTTTTATATTTATAGTAGAGACAGGGTTTCACCATGTTGGCCAGGATGGTCTTTATTTCTTGACCTCCTGTTCTACAAGACCATTTTCTTCACCAAGAAAGACCTATTTTCACATAAAGAAGCCCTTCCCCACTTTCTCAATAAATGATATATTTGGGCGCCATGGTCTCTTTCCTGGAGTCTTTTCAATGATACATTCAATGCAGCTATGTCCACTAGGCCAAAACAAACCTGTCTGTGGCATAAGAACACCTTTAGGATCATGTGCCTCTCTGCTACTTCCATATCTGTAGGCTTTCTCTATTCCACTCTAGTTTACCTGTATGTGATATGGTGCTAATGGACATTCCCCTTTGTCTTTGTGTGGAGAAGGGACTTGGAAAGGAAAGCCATGTGCTAGAGATGTAGAGTAATCCTTAGGGGTTTTAGCCTTGAACAGCATATGGATATACTTCAAAGGATGGCTAAAAGGCTATTTTTTTATTCCTGGTAACTACTAATAAATACTTAGTAGTTTGTAAGTTCTCCTTTATGAATGAAGATGTCTATATACTGATATGTTCATAAGGAAATATTAAAGCAAGGGAGAGAACAGTATATATACATATATAGGAAGCTGCTTTTTATACAAAAAGTAGGGGTGATACACATATACATTTCATTACATTTTCCTAGGAGAAATACTGAAATAAATAAACTAAGTTATAGAGTTCCCTAAAAGAATGTGTGTGTGGAAGGTGAGTGGCTACTGGAATAGAAGGCAATTTGGTAATGAGACTTCCCAATACATGACACTGTATATAGCATTAACTGGCATTAATGCCTACCTATTAAAAAATTAAATAGAAGTCTGGGCGAGGTGGTTCATGCCTGTAATCCCAGTACTTTGGTAGGCCGAGGCAGGGGGTCACCTAAAGTTGGGAGTTTGAGACCAGCCTGACCAACATGGTGAAACCCTATCTCTACTAAAAATACAAAATTAGCTAGACATGGTGGTGCATGCCTGCAGTCCCAGCTACTCTGGAGGCTGAGGCAGGAGAATTGCTTGAACCCAGGAGGCAGAGGTTGCAGTGAGCCGAAATCACGCCATTGCACCGCAGCCTGGGCAACAAGAGCAAAACTCTGTCTTAAAAAAAATAAAAATAAATAAATAGAAGCTAACCAACCAACAACATCATATTTTTTCTTAAGATGGTCTAGACTACAAATACGTTATTAATTAAATTTTTAACATTTTCAGAATTTAGTAATATTGTTTCCTAACATGCTAAATTTGATAAAAGATAACATAAAATAGGCAATACGTACATAAATTCTGTATAGAGTTGTATAATTGACTGAAAAAATTATTTTCTTGCATAACCATGGAAACAAGACATAAGCATTTGTGTAACCTGATTTCGATTTAAGAAGAAATGCTTGAGCTAGTTGTGATAAATTTCATTTTTCTCTCAATTCTATGCCCAATCTGTAGGAAGAGCTCTTAGAGCTGCTGCAGTAAAAAAAGAAATCAAAGAAATGCAATAAAATGCCGTGAAGTCATGAAATAACAAAAATAAATTGTCCTAGCAACAACAAAAAAATAGAATTGTAGCAGGGCATAGAATTATTTTGTGTGTATTTAAAAGTCCTGTTGGGGAAAACAGTACAATCATTAGATTACACTATACAACATATTTTAAACTTATAATTGAGTTATTTATAATGCAGCCATCTTTATTTATTTATTTATTTATTTTTGAGACAGAGTCTCACTATGGCCAGGCGCCAGGCTGGAGTGCAGTGGCGTGATCTCGGCTCACTGCAACCTCCTCCTCCCGGGTTCAAGCAAGTCTCCTGCCTCAGCCTCCCGAGTAGCTGGGACCAAAGGCACGCACCACCATGCCCAGCTAACTTTTGTATTTTTTAGAAGAGACGGGGTTTCACCATGGTCTTGATCTCTTGACCTCATGATCCACCAGCCTCGGCCTCCCAAAGTGCTGGGATTACAGGCGTGAGCCACTGGGCCTGGCCTGCAGCCATCTTTTTAATTAAGTACCTAAATCAAGATTGGATTTTTGCATTAGAAATGTCAAATGGTTTAAAGTTTAAGATAAATCAGACTGTAAAAATTGTAACATATTTATCTTTAAAATTCACATTAAAGTGTCTGTGTGATAAAAGAAATAGAATAAGTGGAAATAACTGGACCTGGGACCATCTGGGGTTAAGGTATTTCTGTGGTAGTTTAACTGATATCTCATTGGTCCACCCCTGTCTCCTCATCCTCAGAACTTCTTCTACAGAAATGTTTTGAAAGGAATTAGAGGAAGTAATGAAGCATAGGAAAGTCATTTCATTTATCTCTGTTTAAGTTACTGTAGCCATTTAAATTAAATTTGATTTGTAGTAGCTTTAAACATTTTAGTTTTGCTTAATTAATTGTAAGTAGAAACAAGATTTGTGACAGAACTGCTGTGTGTAATAGACAGAGGGATGATATATTTGACAATCAAACTGGAAAGTGACAATTTTACTTTATCAGTGCCATAAGTTCTTCTCCTGAGACCTATTTCAATTTTTCAGCAAGAAACTTAAAAACAATTATGGAACAATTAGCCCTCTGAAAAAAATATTTTAAAAACCTGATTTTAATTTTACAAAGTCTACTCCTTTCTATTTCAGCAGCTATTGCTTGGTATCTTAATATCAGCTTTAAAAACACTGACCTAGCTCTATGCTTTTTTTGGTAATATAAGCATATTTTAATCAATAATGCATATGTATTCCAATTTTTCAGAATAGCCAATTTCTGTCAAATGATTCATATTTTTATTATTGAGTTCCATGATAATGATGGTGGTATGTTGTATTAGGAAAAAGATGAGACCAGATATATTGAAATATTTTCCCAATAAAATACATAAAATATTGCATATTACACTGTCAGAAATTCAGGGGATTTAACTGCTTAAAATGGGTTGTTATTCTGGAAGCAGAACCAGAAATCGGAAATATTTGAGACGATTTGCTAAGTGTTACCACCACCTTAAAGAGACACAATTCTTTTTTCTTCTTCAACTAACTTTTTCTTTCTATATGTTTGTCTTATTTATTATTTTTGTATTCTGCTCTTTTCCTAGAAAATTTCTGCCAGTAGTATCTATAGCATTAGAATTCATTGAAGAAAACTACCAAAAAAACAAGCACTCTGCATTGTTGTAAGAGTTCTAATTTTTAAAATGTTTTTGAAATATATCACTTTTAACCTATGGTTCATGGTTGTTTAATTACTGCCACAGTCTCATAGCAAAAGTTCATGCTGGAGCTGAACAGATCTTATTTAAATCCAATTTAAAAACTGACTCTATTCTTTCCAACTTGATCTATAGATTCAGTGTAATCCCAATCAAAATCTCAGAAAGTTTTTTTATGGATATTGATAAATTGACTTGAAAGTTTATATGTAGAGTTAAAAGACCTAAAATAAGACAATGTTTAAAGAGAAGAATAAAGTTGGAGGACTGACATTACCTGAGTTCAAGACTTACCGTAAAACTTCCGTAATCAAGACAGTGTCGTATTAGTGAAATAATAGACAGATAGATCAATGGAATAGAATACAGAGCCCAGAAATAGACCCACATAAATGAATCCAACTGACCACTGACGAAAGAGTCAAGGCAATATAATAGTGAAAAGGTAGTCTTTTCAACAAATGGTTTTGGAGCAACTGGATCTTTACATGCAAACAAACAAATGAAAGAATCTAGACACAGACTTTATACTCTTTACAAACATTAACTAAAATTGGATGAAGACCTAATCTATAACATTTCTAAAAGATAGGAGAAAAATCTAGGTAAACAGCTTTGGCAATGATGTTTTACGTACACCACCACCAAAGCCATGATCCATGAAAGAAAGCGTTGTTAAGCTGGACTTTATTAAAATGTAAGCTTTCTGATCTGTGAAAGACACTTTCAAGAGAATAAAAAGAGAATCCACAGACATGGAAACAACCTTTACAAAAGTAATATGGGATATATCTTTAATAAACTTGGATATCCATCTTCTCTATAAGGAAACACCTGCCTCAGAATACATATTATCATCAACTTGTAGGCAATGCTTGAATTCGAATAGACTGCTTTTGTTGTTTTAGTTTTTCAGTAACTCTCTAAGCACAATTTTAAGTCAACCTCTTTTATGCGTGATGTTATTTTTTGGATATTTTATCTCTATAAGATAAATTATTTATCAAGGTTTATGTAAAATCAGTCTACTGGAGTATGACAAAAATGATAAAACTTTATGTTTATCTATACCTCATTCCTCTAAATCTCATTTAAATATGTTGAGTTAAGCTAAGATACATTTGTCGTAGGCTGGAGATTTTCTCTATAATTGGAGATTTTTTATGTCTCTGGTCTTGGCAAATTACATGTTGATTTTACAGTTTAACAATAGTTTAACTGTTTAAGGGCACCTTTGTTAAATCCCAAATCCCGGGAAGTCATCTCTTTGCTGTTTTTTTGATATAAATAACAATATTTTCAAATGTAAATTTATAACCTCATACATTCTTGAAATTTTAAACATTAATTACTGTTCAGCAAACTATTCTGCAATAAACATTTTCTCAGAAAATTTTCTTTCTTTTTTTTTTTTTTTTATTTTCTGAGACAGAGTCTCACTCTGTTGCCCAGGCTGGAGTGCAGTGGCATGATCTAAGCTCACTTTAACTTCCACATCCTGGGCTCAAGGAATTCTCATGCTTCAGCCTTCCCAGTAGCTGGGATTACAGACATACACCACCATGCCAGGCTAATTTTTGTTTTTTTTTTAATAGAGTTGGAGTTTTGCCATGTTGCCCAGGCTGGTCTTGAACTCCTGAGCTCAGGTGATCCCCCTACCTTGGTCTCCCCAAGTGCTAGGATTATAGGCGTGAGCCAGTGTGCCCAGCCTCAGAAAATTTTCTGTCGAAATGCTCTTAGATTATCATTTTCCTTAACCCCGCTTCTCCTCAAGTATCATCACAACCAACAGCGACATCAATGACAAAATCCCTTAAATAAAAACATAAAGAAGCACAGACTAAATTAAGAGAGAAGATATTCTTCGTTAACTACCCAAGCAATTAAGAAGAAAAGTCAGAACTTCTGTTATAACAAATTGTTTAAAAATAACAACTGGCACTTTTTCACATAGGTCTTTTAAAAATGAGTTGACTGCATTTCCTTTTTAGCCATGCAATGTGGGATTTGCAGAACAGGACAGAATGTTCCTGAAGAGGTATTCGGGTATGTTGTTCAACAGTGACCAATAAACAATAGGTCATTTTATTGCTAGGAGAGAACACATACATAAAGACAAATGAAAACCCCAATACCTAGAGACAGCGTAGATAGGGCTTAAATCATTAGAAAGATACAATTAGAGAAATTGTGACATATATCTCTGTTCTTCAGGTTAATTGTGAGTATTATAAAATGTCAGGAGACTAAATATTTTCTCCACTTTGCTCTTGGATTGTTGATACTCTTGAAATGCATCTTAACGTTACCTTCCTCAGAGTTCACTACACCTCAAAGATACCAGATACTACCACATTGGTACTTTACATCTCTCTGGAAAGAATTGAAAGGAGGAGGGGGTTTACTATTAAGTAAAATTCCATTTCCTCTGGTTCTCTGCTTTTGGTGCAAAAATTTGAAGGATGAGGAACAATTAATAGGTTTTCTCTCTTTAGGATTTCCAGGGTCTCTTTGTGTAGTGTGGCAATGAGTTAGTTAGAATTTTGGTCCCTACTCTGTGCACAAATGGAGCTACTGCTCCAAATCTCAACATCTCTGAAGGTTTTACAGCTGCTCTAATGATTGCTGTGCAACACCTGAGACGTGGAGCATGCAGTTACAAGATACTCATATTTACTAATGAGGCCACCTTCAAAACCACAAAAGCCCCCATTGCCACTTGCCCAGTTGATCCTTCTAGTATGTTTACAAAATCACCAGGAAATGGGAGAACAGGATGAAGGCAAAGTCTCTTCACTAGAGTTCAACCCAGGATATTCCCGTCTTGTCTGACCTAAACATCACCTTAGGATGACTGAAGCTGGATTTCTACATACAACCTGCAGGCCTGTCTGCCTCTGATTTCTACCCAGAGCTGTATAATGCTTGCAGAGTCTGTCTATGTCCTTCACTTGAAAAATATGACACAATGAAAGGGACAATTATGATGGTCTTTTATAGTGTGAGTAATGTTATAATTTGAATATTTTAATAAAAGTATACACAGGATAAAAAGGGAAAACACAACCTCACTCTAAAAATCTGAAAGTGACTTGTAAAACCTACAAAGCTGGAGTTGGGAAAACTTTGAACACACATAAACAGGCTTTCTTGAAGTCATTAGCAGGGTATGTTATTAATAAGTTGAATCAAGAGTATTGTAGTCAAAGAAGGGCCTTGCATATGACAGAGAAAAATCCAAGGCAGTACGTGGTTGTAAGCCATTCATGTGATGTATGAGTGGCTCTTAGGAGCTGAAACAAAAAGCCAGAAAGGTATAAATGGCATCAGGGGTAATCTTGCCTATAAATATTTTCAAATTTATAGCCTTGGGTTGGAAGAACATATTGCATGAGGATATACAGTGTGAATAAATGGAAATTGTGCTCCACTGAAGTAAGAAGGCGGAAAATATAGTTTTATTTCGCACCTAACATTTCTGCATCATGATATCCCTAAGTTTGCAGCCATAAATCTGAGATGAATCTCAGGAAATGGTGTAAAAGATTTCATTGGTAATCTGTCAGATTTTAGAATTCCCTTCATTCAGTCAGGAGAAAAATCACATAGGGCAGAGGCAAACATGACCAGAAAGCCTGGAGGGAACTTTGGCTTTCCTGGTCATGCAGTGCAGAAATTTGAAATTGTGAAGAAATGAAGATTAATTTTCAATTACTTTTATTTAGAGAGAGTGATGTGTAAAAATCCAGATGTTTGATCATTGTCAATCCATATTTTATTTTTATTTTTTTATTTTGAGACGGACTCTCCCTCTGTTGCCCAGGCTAGAGTGCAGTAGTGCAATCTCAGCTCACTGCAACCTCTGCCTTCTGGGTTCAAGCGGTTCTCCTGCCTCAGCCTCCCAAGTAACTGGATTACAGGTGCATGCCACCACACCCAGATGATTTTTGTATTTTTAACGTTTGTTTATTTTGTATTTTTAGGGGTGAAACCAATGGGGTTTCACCATGTTGGCCAGGGTGGTCTCGAACTCCTGACCTCAAGTGATCTGCCCACCTTAGTTTCCCAAAGTGCTGAGATTATAGGCGTGAGCCACTGCACCCAGCCCAATCCATCTTTTAAATAATGATTTTTATCATTAAATGAACAAAAGACATAAAGAATTATCACAATTAAGCCTACTCTTTTCTTTGCCCCAGCAAAATACAAAGCCATATAGAAACAATTTTTCTTTAACTATTATGATTGTTAGTTATATAGCATGATGTCATTGCCCAAAGATAATCACTATTCAAAGTGTGTAATGTGTAACAGTAAGAATTACAATCCCATCATGTAGTTAGAGGCATTGAGATAATATAGATAAATAAATTGCCAGATTCTTGATCCACACTTGTTGCTCAATAAATAGCAACTAAAATTATTATCTGGATTTAGAGTGAAAGCTTCAAGCTTTGTCTTTGAAAATACACATTTTAAACTTAGTGCATACATATCTGCATACATATGGGTATATATTATTTCTTTCATATCTTTTTTGAAGATTGCAAGCTTTTATTTTTTCTTTGGAGTAATTTTGTTTCTTTATTTAGATTTAGTAATTTTTACAAATTTTTGTTTTCTCTATAGATAGATAGATACCATTTATTGTTATTTATATATCTATGCAAAAACTATTTTTGTTGTTTTTTTTAAGACAGGATCTGACTCTGTTGCCCAGGCTGGAATGCAGTGATATAATCTTGGCTCACTGCAACCTCAACCTCCTGGGCTCAAGCCATCCTCCCACGTTAGCCTCCAGAGTAGTTGGGACCACAGGGACATGCCAGCAAGCCCAATTACTTTTTTTAAATTTTTTTTTGAGTTGGGGTTTTGCCATGTTGCCCAGACTAATCCTGAACTCCTGACCTCAAGTGATCCACCTGCCTCAGCGTCCCAAAGTGCTGGTATTACAGGCGTGAGCCACCACACCCGGTCCACCCCACAAAACTTATGTTTGCTAATCCACGTATCTCATAAAATCAATGGCATTCTCCAATATAACCTCAATATTATCATACTTGACAGATTTAATATTGATATTGTATTATTTAATATATGTTCATGTATGGACACAAGAAGGGGAATATCATACACTGGGCCTGTCGGGGGTTGGGGGGTCGGGGGGATAGCAGTGGGTGGGAGGATTGGGGCAGGCTAAGGTTAGGAGAAATACCTAATGTAGATGACGGGGAGTTGGATGCAGTAAACCACCATGGCACATGTGTACCTATGTAACAAACCTGCACATTCTTCACATGTACCCCAGAACATAAAGTATAATTTTAAAAATGCAAAAAAAAAGGTTCGTATTCAAATTACTCTAAGTATTCTTTTTAGTTTTTAATTTTTTTCTCTTCTCCCCTACCTGCCACCATGTATATAATTCAGATTCAAATATCGAGTTTTCTTGTCATGCCTCTTAGTTTTCTTTAATCTAGAACAGTCCTCCTACTTTGTTTGTTTTAAACTTGGTATTCCATGACATTTATAATTTTGAAGATTCCAAGCTAGAGGGCTTTTATAATAAAGAGTAGTTTAACTGTCCTAAAAACCTTCTGTGTTCTTCCTATACATCCCTTCCTCCTAAGCCCTGGCAACTGCTGATCTTTCTTGTCTCCATAATTTGCCTCTTCCAAAATATCATATAGTTGGAATCATACAGTATATGGTCTTTTCAGACTGGCTTTTTTCACTGGGGTAATATGCAGTTAAGTTTCTTCCATGTCTTTTTCTGGCTTGGTAGCTTTTTTCATACTTGTAGCACTGAATAATATCCATTGTCTGGATGTACCGTAGTATATCTATCTATTCACCTACCAAAGGAGATCTTGGTTACTTCCAAGTTTTTGCAGTCATGAATAAAGCTGCTATAAATGTCTTTGTGCAGGATTTTTATGTGGACCTGGCATATTTGAAAGTTTTTCCCAGAAAGATTTAGCTCATATTTTGCCAAATTTGTTTTTAAATAAGTTGTTATTTCTATTGAATTTATAAACAGATTATTTTCTTTTCTTTAAATTGCCTAAGTGCTTACTGTTTGTATATATGAAGACTAGTAACTTTTGTATGTTAATTTTCTACTTTGTTATTTCCTGAATCAAGAAAAGACTTTATCTTATAAAACAGTTCGAGTTTTGCAGAATAATTAAGAAGATAGAACATAACATTCTCGTATAGCTCATGCCCTTATTAACATCTTGATTTGTATAGTACTTTTGTTAAAATTAATACATGCACATTGTTATATTATTGTTGAGTAAAGTTAATGATTTATTCCGATTTCTTTAGTAATCATCTCATGCACTTTTTTCTTTTTCCTGGCGCTCTATCTAGGATATTATGTTGCATTTAATAGTCATGTCTCCCTAGGCTTTTCTTGGCTGTGACAGTTTTTAGACTTTCCTTGTTTTTGTGGACTTGACAGTTTTCAGGAGTACAGATAAGATATTTTGTAGGATGTCCCTTTATTGGAATTTGTCTGAGTTTGTTCTTATGATTCATCTAGGGATATGTGATTTTGAGAGGAAGACTGGTGAGAAAACATACCATTTTTATTATATCATTTCAAGTATTAATATTATATATTGCTGTTTATGTTGACATTGATGACCTGGTTGAAGTTGTGGTAGCTACACTATAAAATTTATTTCCCTCCTTTTCTGCACTCTACTCTGGAAGGAAGTCACTATGTAGCCCACAATTAAGGAGTGGAAGTTATGTTCCCCTCCTTGAGGGCAGGCTATCTAAATAATACTTTGGAATTATTTGGAATTTATTTGGAATTGGTTTTCAAGGTGTATTTGTATATATTCTCCAACATATATATATATATATATATATGTATATATTCAATCATTTCTATCACTACGGACTCATGGATATTTATACATTGTGTTGTAATTCCGTATTACTTTGTTTATTTTGCTGCTCAAATTATTCCAGATTTGGCTATTGACAACCCTTTTAGTGTGTGGCTGCAGATTTAAATGTTTTAGTTGTTCCTCTTTTTTTGGCAGTATCTAGATAATCCAGGTTCTTTTTATGTATTTCCTGCCCAATCGTAGCATTAGCATTTCTCTAAAAGCCCTCACCCCTTTATTGGAGAATGGTATCAGAAACCCAAATCTGAGTGTCAACCATGCTTGCTGCTGGTAGAGTATCATTTCTTTTAGGCCCTCACAGCTGACAGAGCAAGGGAATATGTGTATGCATACTAACTAAGGTACATGTACATGTCTATAAATGTCTATACATCTGTATCTACATTTAGCAAAACATGAATTTATATTCTAGCCTTCTCCCCTTGTTCATCTGTAAACTTCTATTCCAATCATGAAAAGCATGACTCCCATCACCATCATTTGTTTACCTAACTGTTTAACTTCAGTACACTTGTATAACATTATCAGAATCATTAACCTATACCCCCGTGGAAAGCAGCTTTATTAACTGCAGCATATTGCTTACTGGTAATGCCTTTTGACTTTAGTCTTATAGATTATATTAATTTTCAAAGTTTATTAGATCAGCACCTTTTTCCTCTCCATACCCCATACAATGAGATTATTTGTTACATTTGGAAAATACTTAAATACTATTGTTACAGTTTGCATTCCTTCCTAGGATCCTAGCCCTACTAAATAATTTTTTTTTTAATTTATTTGAGGTTTACCCTCTGTGCTGTAAATTTCTACGGCTTTTGACAAAAGTATATCATATATCCACCATTAAGATACACAAAATAGATTCACCACCCCAAAAAATGCCTGTGCTTCACCTATTCAGTCCTCCTCCTCGCCTGTTGAATCATTGGCAGCCTCTCATTGTTTTACTGTTCCTCTGGTTTTGCTGTTTTCAACATGCCGTTCAATTTGGATCATATAGTCTGTACCTTTTCAGGTGGGATTCTTTCACCTACTTTAAATTTGATCCAGGTGTTCTCATAGCTTGATAGTTGATTTCTTTATATTTATGAATAATATTTCATTCTAAGGATGAGCATCTCTATCTTTTAAATGATGCTGCAGACCTTTCATATTTAAAGTGATTGTTAGTATTTCTGTTTTCTATGAATTACCTGTGTTCTTTGTTTTTTTCTTTTATTTAATCTTTTCTGCCTTCTCTAGTTTTAATGATTGTGTGTGGTTTCTGTTTTTTCTTTACTCTCAGCATATAAATTATATTTTTCTTTAAAAAATTGAGTGCTTGCCCTACAGTTTGCAATATACATTTATAATTAACTCCACTTTCATAAAACACTATCCTGCTTCCTGGGTAGTAGAGTCAACTTTCAACACAATATTCTCAATTCCTCCCTTCAACTCTTTATAATACTGCTATGATTCATTTAATTTACATGTATGCTATAATCACACAATATCTTGTTACTAGTATTACTTTGAACAAATGTTACATATTAGATCAATTAAAAATAAGAAAAATAAATGATTTAATTTTACCTTCATTTAGGTTAGGGCTTCTCTTATGTTTTTTCTTTCTTTAGATCTAAGTTTCTAACACATCATTTTACTTATCACTGAAGAACTTATTCTAATGTTTCTTGAAGGGCACATGTGCTGGTGATGAATTCCCTAAGTTTCGTTTGCCTAAGAAAGTTTTATCTCTTCTTCATTTTTGGAGGATAATTTTGCTGTGTGTGGAAATGTAGAGTTCTTTTTCCTAATTGGCAGTTCAAAAAATGTACTCTCTTATTGCTTGCAAGGTGATATGGTTTGGCTGTGTCCCCACCCAAATTTCATCTTGAATTGTAACTCTCACAATTCCCATGTGTCGTGGGAGGAACCTGGTGGAAAGTGATTGAATTAAGGGGGTGGGTCTTTTCTGTGCTGTTCTCATGATAGTGAGTGAGTCTCATGAGGTCTGATGGTTTTAAAAAGAGGAGTTTCCCTGCACAAGCTCTCTCTTTGCTTGCTGCAATCCATATAAGATGTGACTTGCTATTCCTTACTGTCCACCATAATTGTGAGGCCTCCCCAGCCATGTGGAACTGTGAGTCCACTAAACCTCTGTCTTTTGTAAATTGCCCTGTCTTAGGTATGTCTTTATCAGCAGTGTGAAAACAGATTAACACAGTAAATTGGTACCAGTAGATTGAGGTGCTGCTGAAAAAATACCTGAAAATGTAGAAGCGACTTTGGAACTGGGTAACAGGAAGAGCTTCAAATAGTTTGGAGGGGTCAGAAGAAGACAGGAAAATGTGGAAAAGTTTGGAACACCCTAGAGACTTCTTGAATGGCTTTGACCAAAATGCTGATAATGATATGGACAATGAAATACAGGCTGAGGTGGTCTCAGATGGAGATGAGGAACTTGTTGGGAACTGGAGCAAAAGTGACTCTTGTTATGTTTTAGCAAACAGATTGGCAGTATTTTGCCCCTACCCTAGAGATTTGTGGAACTTTGAACTTGAGAGAGATAATTTAGGGTCTCTGGCAGAAGAAATTTCTAAGCAGTAAAACATTCAAGATGTAACTTGGGTGCTGTTAAAGGCATTCAATTATATAAGGGAAGCAGAGCATAAAAGTTCAGAAAATTTGTAGCCTGACAATATGATAGAAAAGAAAATCCCATTTTTTGAGGAGAAATTCAAGCCAGCTACAGAAATTTTCATAAGTAACAAGAAGCCAAATGTTAATCTCCAAGACAATGGGGAAAATATCTCCAGGGTATGTCAGAGGTCTTCATGGCAGCCCTTCCCATCACAGGCCTGGAGGCCTAGGAGGACAAAGTGATTTCATGGGCCGGGCCCAGGGTCTCCATGCTGTGTGCAGCCAAGCGAATTGGTGCCCTGCATCCCAGCTGCTCCAGCTGTGACTAAAAGAGGCCAAAGTAGATCTTGGGCCATGGTTTCAAAGGGTGCAAGCCTCAGGCCTTGTCAGATTCCTCATGATGTTGAGCCTGCCAGTGCACAAAAGTCAAGAATTGGGATTTGGTCACCTCTGCCTAGATTTCAGAAGATGTATGGAAATGCCTGGATGTGCAGGCAGAAATTTGCTTCAGGGGTGGGGCTCTCATGAAGAACCCCTGCTGGGGCAGTGAGGAAGGGAAATGTGGGATCAGAGGACCCACACAGAGTCCCTAATGGGGCACCACCTAGTGGATCTGTGAGAAGAGGGCCACCATCTTCCAGACCCCAGAATGGTAGATCCACTGACAGCTTGCACTGTGTGCCTGGAAAAGCCACAGACACTCAACACCAGCCTGTGAAAGCAGTCGGGAGGGAGCTTGTACCCTGAAAAGCCACAGTGAGGGAGCTGCCCAAAACCATAGGAACCAACCTCTTGCATCAGTGTAACCCAGATGTGAGACATGGAGTCAAAGGAGATAATTTTGGAGCTTTAAGATTTGACTGCCCTGCTCAATTTTAGACTTGCATGGGCCTGTAACCCCATGGTTGTGGCCAATTTCTCCCATTTGGAATGGCTGTATTTACCTAATGCCTACACTGCCATTGTTTCTAGGAAGTAACTAACTTGCTGTTGATTTTACAGGCTCATTGGCAGAAGGAACTTGTCTTATCTCTTTTGAGTTAATGCTGAAATGAGTTAAGACTTTAGTGGACTGTTGGGAAGGCATGACTAGTTTTTAGTAAGAACTTGAGATTTGGGAGTGGCTGGGGCAGAATAATATGGTTTGACTGTGTCCCCACCCAAGTCTCATCTTGAAATGTAACTCCATAATTCCCACATGTCATGAGGAACTTGGTGAGAGGTGATTAAAGTATGGGGGTGGGTCTTTCCTACACTGTTCTTGTGATGGTAAATAAATCTCACAAGATCTGATGGTTTTAGAAAGAGGAGTTCCCCTGCACAAGCTCTCTCTCTTTGCCTACTGTCATCCACGAAAGATATGACTTGCTTCTTGTTGCCTTCTGCCATAATTGTGAGGCCTTCCTAGCCATGTGAAACTGTAAGTCTATTAAATCTCTTTCTTTTGTAAATTACCCAGTCTTGGGTATGTCTTTATCAGCAGTATGAAAACTGACTAATACACATAGTTTCTGATTATAAGTATGCTATAATTCTTAATCTTTTTTTGCTGACTTCTTTAAAACGTTTTCCTTTGTCTTTGGTTTTCTGCAGTTGAATATAATATGCTTGGCTGTATGTACTTCCTTGCATTTATTCTGTTTGGTCTTTGAGGTTCATCTATCGATAGTTTGCTGTCTATCATGCATTATTGAAAATGATCAGTCATTATCATTTCAGATGTTTCTTTTGCTTCATTTTCTTATTTTTTTCCCTATTGCATGTAATGTATGTTACACCTCTTCTAATTGTTCTACTGTTCTTGGATGCTGTTTATTAAGTGATTTTTTTTTTCTTTGCATTTCAACTTGGGAAGTATATATTGACAAATTTGAAGCTCACTGATTCTCTTTTCAGCTGTGTCTAGTCTACTGATGTGCCTATCAAAGTCACTCTTCATTTTTGTTATAGTGCTTTTGAATTTTTTATTTCCTTTTGATTTTTTTTCTCAGAGCTTTCATCTCTCTGTTTATATTACCGACTATGTTTTGTTTATATCTGCTTGTTCCATTAGAACCTTTATTATATTAAGTGTAGTATTTTAAATTCTCTGCCTGATAAATATAACACTGGTGTCATGTTTCAATGTGGTTGTGATGTTTGCTTTGTCTTTCAGACTGTTTTTTCTTGGCTTTTCAGTATGCCTTGCAATTTTTTCCACTAGAAAAAACTGGAGTTGAATAATTGCCTATCTTTCAAGTTGGATAAGGATCTGTTGCTTTTCCCGGGACAGTAGACATATGTATGGAGCATGCTGTAGGAGTATTTCAGAATATTTTTTCTTACCCTCACCTGCCAGATACCCAAGGGGATTTTTCTCAAATCTTCGCTGAAAGAACCTGGTAGGGTTCCTGAAGATAAAACCTATGAAAGTATGTGGTCACCCTCCACCAGGCTGTGGCCCTCAGTAATTTCTCACTCTCTTGGAAGTCTGCACTCAACCTTTAGGAATTAATAAATATTACCATTTAAGTGTTCCCATCAGTTTATTGCTCTGGCAGCTACTGCACCAGGTAAACCCAGCTGTATTTCTCTCTACAGTATTTGCTTTTCTGACTGTGATGGAAATTTTCTGATAGGGCTAAGAAAAGTTGGTTTCTAGTTTGCTCAGCTTTTTTAAAAATGCTTATTGTAAGGACAACTTCTAAGCTTTTTACAGAGCTGAAACCAGAAGTCTCATGAGTTATTTTAATGTATCTTTTTATGTTTTGTTTATTTCTATTAAGTTTCAGTGTATGTTATCATATTACTTGCAAACAGATAGTTCATTTCTAATCTCCCAGAATTATGATTTTTTTTCTCTGTATTAAATAATGGAGACAATGGAATTTTATTTTATTCTCAACTTTAGTTGGAATGCCTTTAGTATTTGTAACTAGGATACTACCTTAAGAGCTGGAGTGGATTTAGCATGTTAAGGATGTAGCCATCTTTAGAAAGATAAGAACAATTTGCAAAAGTTTTTCAGTGTCTCTGGACAAGTCATGTTATTTTTACTTTTATATCTAGTAATATGGTCAATTACATTAATGGATTTGTAATATCATTTACGAAATAAGCCCCATTTTTCCATATTGTATTTTTTAATGTGCCATTTTATTTGTTAATGTTATATTAAATAATTTTTACCAATATTGATAATTTAGATTTGTACAGATTCCTTTTTTGGTGTCACATTTATCTAGTTTAAATATTAATGTTACTCTTTATTCATAAGCATATAGAAATATTCCCTTCTAAAATATATTCTGGAATTATTTAAGTACTTTGGTATAATCTGCCTCCTTCTTGTTTGGTAGAACTGCCCGGGAAAACCAGTTATACCTGGTATTTCTTCTGTGGAATATGTTTTTGGCATTTTCTTCCCCCTATGGAATTTAGTTCATCTAAGCTTTTTTATATGCTGGTAGCAGGGAGGCAGTCAGTTTCAAGGACTTAATCATTTTTATCTAAGTATCAAATTTATTTGTATAATTTTTGCACTATGTTTTTCTGATGATTTCATTTTCTTTTTTTGATTTTGTTTTTTCACTTTCTCCTTTATAATTAGCTTATGAGTTTTTTTTTCAAAAAATCATTTTATGAGTTCTCTTTATTCTGTTTTCTAACATTAATTTCTGCTTTTATATATATTATCATTTCTTCTGTTTTATTTTGTTTACTTATTGTTAGCTTTATTGGTTGGCTTTTGTTATTTTTGTTTTTCAGTGTAATCCTTATGGCCACACATTTTTTCCTGATCACTGTGTTCATAGGTTCTGATAGGTAGTGCTTTATTAATTTTAGTTGTAGAAATTTTATAATTTCACTTTGTATTTTCTCTTTTACTCAAAAATTATTTGTTTTGTTTGCAGTTTTTTCACAGTTCAATTATTTATGTTGATGAAAATTTGAAATGCAATAAAGTCACTGGTTTTATATGTCTGAACATGTTTTGATGAAGGTATACATTCATATGTGTACACTCTAAAACGATGTAAGCATTTCTATTGCCCCAGAAAATACTTTCATCCCTTTTAAAAATTGCTTCTGTAACTAACACAAGGGATATTTACTTTCTGATGTCTACTACTGTAAATTATTTCAGATGTTCTTTGCTTTTATAGAAATGAAGTCATACAGTATTTGTGTCAGTTTTCATTCATTCAGCAAAATGATTTTGTGATTCATCCATCTTGTTGCATATATACAAAGTTCATTCCTTTTATATTGATGAGTAGCATTGCATTTTGTGAATATGTCATGATTTGTTTACTTATTCTGCTAATAGACATTTGGGTTATTTTTATCTTGGAGCTACTATAGACGAGGACAATATGAGGAATCTTATACAAATCTTTTTGCAGACATAGATTTGCAATTTTATTTTGGTAAATATCTCATCGTAGAGTTGCCAGGTAATAGGGTAAATGTTAGTTTAACTTCACAAGAAGCGGAAAAACAGTTGCCAAATGTGACTGTACCACTTTAAACTGTCATCTGTAATGTATGGGAGTTCTATTTACTCCACTTACTAAAATACGTTTAATACTGTCAAACTTTTTATTTCAGATATTTTGATGGATACAAAATAATACCACATGATGCTATTAATTTCTTTTTTATTAATGCATTGGCTATTCATTTGTATTGGGTCATTCATAATTTTATTGTTTAATTACAAGACTCTTTTATATATGTTCTGGATAAAACCAGATGAAAAATATATAGGTAATATGCAAACTTTTTTAAGAGAAAAAGAAAGAAAAATATTTTTATTTTCCAAAAAAAAATAGAAATGGCTTATATACACTTAGCTGTATATCAAACTGATTGCCTTATTACATATATTCTGAGTATTGATTAGGATATATGCTAAGGATAAAATTAACTACAAACAAATCTTGAACACTATATAATAATTTGTTCATAGTAGTGACATAGAAGTATGGATTCTATAGCTGTTTTCTATTGATTAAAAAAGAGAGCAAGTGATTTTACATATAGTGCTGTTCTTTAGAAGCAGAGTCCTCAGTATAGAAGAGGACTACAATATGGAATGGGTTATGGTAAGAAAAACTCCTGTGGTGTTTGCTTTCAGTTAGAAATATCAATATGGAATCATTGTCTTTAAAAGTAATTTATTTTCCTAACTTTATCTGCTAAAAGGACCTAAAGCAATGACAAGTCAGTTATAATGAACACAAGCAGTTTCAGGTCCTGGTTTTTAAATATCATGCGCTATAACGAGGTATCAGATATTCTTGGAAAAATGCTACATGACACAGATGCTCTGATTGGAATAAAATAGAAATTCAAGTTAATGATGCATAAAGATAGTGCCACATGTCACATGAATTCACAGTATCGTTCATGGGCCGTTGTCATTTATGCGATTAATTATTTATAACAAAACCGTAGCATATAGTAGGTTTTAATTTAAAATGAGATAGAGAAAAACCATGAACATCTTTTGTAGCAGAAATAATTTTACTGGTTGTCTAAAAGCAAATATTTTAAAAACTTGGCAAACCTCAGCAATTTTTTTTTTTAGGCAGAGTCTTGCTCTGTTGCCCAGGCTAGAGTGCAGTGGTGTGACCTCTCTGCAACCTCTGTTTCCAAGGCTCAAGCAATCCATCCACCTCAGCATCTTGAGTAGCTGGGACCACAGGTGTGTGCCACCACACCTGGCTAAATTTTGTAGTTTTTGTAGAGATGGAGTTTCACCATGTCGCCCAGGCTGCTCTCGAACTCCTTACCTCAAGCAATTCACTTTCCTCGGCCTCCCCAAGTACTGGGATTACAAGCATGAGCCACCATGCCTGGCTGCAATGTTTTTCCCATATGATCACTCCAAGTTTTGATCTCTTCTAAAATACCAAATGATTTATTAAGCTAGTGTATGAAGATAGTATGTGTGTGTTTGTTGTATTTAAAAAAATAAACTAAGAAAATACCAAGGATGTGCAATTTAAGAAGTCCAGAGCTTCTGTTAAAGGAATACATAGCTAAAAGAAATAAAGAAATACCTATTTCTAGCTGTAATTAGCAGTGTTTTAAATTAGGTATAGAGAATTATAAGCAATAACATTTAGTGATTGTTAACTTTCATTGTTTAACTATAAGTTAACAAAATTAGTTTAAATGCTAATATGGATCTTTTTCAATGAAGAAACTTGACATACAGTTAACCTCTATGCTGGGGCTTCTGTGTTGTATTTAGTCTCTCAAAGAAATAACTCAGGGATCTGATCCTTGGTTTGAGAGAAGGCTTTGGTAGGTAAGGTTTTTTGTTTCTTAGCTTCAGTTGAATTATATCTCCATTTTGTGTTGTGTATATAAGCCATCTGATTTAGATTTTGCACGGAAAGGGACATCATGGAGAGAAGCTCAAAGTGTATGAAAACCATTGGTCCTCGCACCCCGGTTATTTCACAGCTTCTGTTGCATACTTCCGTGTGCATTAGATGACAACAAGGAGTGTGCAGTCTTCCCATTCTGAGTCACTTCTTGTGTCATTTCAGATCTCTCCTGCTTTCTTTTTTCTTTGGACTTTGCTTTTTACCCATATATGCCTTTTAAAGAGGAAATAGTTTTCAGTTTTTAAAACTTATTTAAACTTTGAGTACAACTTAGCTTCTTTAAAATTTACTTCTTAGTGTTTTCAGTTATCTAACAAAACAAAATGTGAGCGAAAGTAAAAAAGCAATAATATTTTATAATTTCTTAATTATGTTAGCAGCTGTTCTTCAATTTATAATCATATTATTTGTAATCATAAAGATTTAAACATTTTCATATAACTTACTCCTGTAAACTTAACAGCGTTTTGAGATACAATAAATCCATTTTGCAGAATAAGGCATCTAGACTCTAAAAGTTAAACAAACAAACAAAAAACATGATTGAGGTCACTTAGTACATTATTGGGCTAGAACAAATTTTCTATATTACTTATTTAATATTCCAACAGTCTTAACTAGACATAATACTTAATGTTTATTGACATAAGTCAGAATGACATGATAGCTAACATTTATTGAGTATTTATTGTGTTCTTGGCACTATATTTAGTACTTCACATTACTGTCTTATATATTCCTCATAACCTAGAAGATAGGTACATCACGATTGAAGGAATTTATATACTTAATGCTACACAACTTATCCATGGTTTATCATAATTTAAAATTAATTATTTGTGCATAGTATCAACTTATCTTCTACACTACCATCTTAGAAAAGAGAAAAGAGAAGGAAGATAAAATTTTTAGTAAGAACCTACTATGTGCTCTGAACTGCAATATAAAACTAGTTTCACAAGATAATGAAAAATGTGCCTTACATTGTTTATATTCAGAGTTGAATCCACATCCTTCTCCATCGACCATACAAAGTTTGCCATGAGAAAGAGGTGAAATGTAGAACATAAAGAAGGCAGGGACAGCTATCTTTATTTTACTGTATATGAAACCAGACACCAAGTAAGTTTTCCAGAGTAACAATAAATAAATATTAGACAGGAAAGCCCTTTGGTACACCACTGGCTCTTTACTGATCTATCATCAGCAACTACCATAGTATCTGGCATATTAATGAATGCTTATTTAATGAATAAATGAATGAATGAAAAACAAGAATGATACCCTAGTTATTCTGTCTTTTTTACCTAGGAATTATTGAATTTACCTCTTACTCAGTTCAATATATAATATAAAAATTATCTTATTTTTTCATTATACAAAGAATTCATAATTAAAGCCTAAAAAAGCTTTACAGCTAAACAACCTAATCCCTTAGCAGGGGTTAAAAGGTGGTAAAGCAGCATGAGGAGTAAAAAATATATGTATACATTTGTCTGCAAGATCCTAGAAAATCTTGAAGAGTACTGTGCTGTTCACTTTAGCACTAAGCTATAACAATTTGTAAACAGAGAGAGAGTAATAGGAACAGCTTGTAGAGTGCCTAGCAAAACAAACCAAACTGAGCACTTCGTAATTAAATTTAAAAATGTCATTGTACAAATAAAACTGCGTGTGGATAGGAAAATGTGAACACTGTGTTTTAATATTCATGAAGTTTTGACTAAAACTCACTACACAGAGCTTGAGCAATGTTACATGAGCTTCATAATGGTGGTATCCTCATTTAATTTATGACAGTCCAACACACTTAGCACTCCCAATTCGTACATGGTGAATAATCTATGAATACCTGCTGAATGTAATCTGTATCTACTTAAAAGTTGTCTGTTTTTAAATTTAATAAAAAGCAATGTTTTATATCTTTAAATTTAAAAAGAATAGTGTGACTGGGCGCAGTGGCTCACCCCTATAATCCCAGCACTTTGAGAGGCAGAGGCAGGAGGATTGCTGGAGCCCAGGAGTTTGAGGCCAGCCTGAGTAACACAGTGAGACTCTGTCTCTCTTAAAAATATAATAATAAATATAAATCTAAAAAGAATAGTTTGATATACAAACAGAGTCATTGAGGTTAATTCAATTAAACCAAACTGATGCTTAGTTCAATTAAACCAAGTAGACAGAATATGGCACCGTTTTTCATCTTGCCACATTGATAATCGTGATCCTTTTCCAAAGTAAATCACCTCTCTAATTGTAAAACTACTTTTAAAACAAAGTCTCCTTTCCAGAGACCAATGATTATTTCTGGCTTCTGGATAATCGATGAGATCTACAGGGAGAAAAAGTTCTAAGATAGAGCAATGTTAGGAAAAAAAAAATTGTTGACATACTAAATTACTTTGAATAGGTAGAAAGATATAAAGTGAGAGTTAGAAGAGTAGAAAAGATTATTCCAAAAGAGAAGAGAGAGCATAGCTAAAGAGTGCCTAGGACTTATTTTGGTCATGCTGTAAAAATCATGATTAGTTTTAAGCATAGTATATGTTATTATTAGTTTTATTTAGCATACACCTTCAGTGTTGTAAATAGGTGATTCTAATCTTGTTCCTCAAGAAATAGCTTGAGAAGGTTTTAAAAACAACATTTCAATCTATACATGCATGTCTTCACCCTGGCGATGTCTAAGACTACTGGATAAATCCAAAGGGAGTAGTAACAGTGAGGGAGGTTACTGAAAAGGTAGGACAAAGCAAAGACATAAGGAAGGCTGATGAAATACAACAGATGTCCCTGAACTTATTACAATGATTATTTGTAATTGCTTTATTATTATTTTGCTCTGGTATATTTTAAAATAAACGATAGTCAAATTAGTCATTTGTAACAGAAAGTATAGGTACATAATTATCTTAAATCCTCCATGTTTAACTAGCAGTGATCCATGCTAATTCAGTCAGACATAATCAAACATCTGACAGTAACTCTCCCAGGTTACACAGCATAGTGGTCCCTAAGCTGTGGTCTCTCTCTTGGGCTGCATTAGAAGGTGGGCAGGGTGAGAGGCCTAATGAGCCTGTCTTCACACTGTGTACCTGCAAGCAAGAGCTTGATGGTGTTAGGCCTTACTTAGGATAGCCTTATAGTACTCTTTTATATTGTTGTCAATAATATTGGCATTCTATAATCTTATTAAAAAAGGTTTTACTACTTAAATGGCTTTTGAAAACCATTGATTTAAATGAAATGCTAAAAAAAGTACAGAGCTTGCTTCGATTATTTCGTAAACACAATAAAGTGATAGAAGAATCACATTTGCTGCCATATCGTCAGCCTTATTAGTGGTCCATTCACGTTCACATCCATATAGAAAATCCTGCATTTGGTAACATGCTTACTAAAAGCTGCAATGTTTCTTGATCTCTAAGTTCCTATGGTGAGAGGACTCATGAAGAAGGTGTCTCTGAACTGAAGCTCATTTTTGATTACTCAACAAGAAAATATGTGATCTGCTACTACAAAATGAAGTTCATTTCTTAAAATAGAAAATAAGTTTATACATTAATTGATTAAAATGATCTTGTAGCATTGCTACTTCTTTTATGTATTTATTCAACAGACCTTCAGCTATATTATACTAATAGCATAGATAATACAGTCTTTGACCAAACAATGTCACACTGTAATAAGAGTTTATATAGGCATTTCACATTTTGACAGCATTATTAAGGCACAAACATGTAATCAAATGCATATATTTAAAATATATAATTTAATATGTTTTATAGGCTTATGTATAAAACCCCAGGGCTCTCACCACAATCAAGATAAGGAACCCATATATCAAACCCCAAAGCTTGAAAACCTATATATCAAACCTGTATATCAAACCCAAAAGCTTACTCATACCCTTTCATAATCTGATCACTCCTCCCACCAACTCTCAAATAACCACTGATCTGATTTCTGCCACCACAGATTGATTGGCAAGTTTTAGAATGTTATATGAATGGAGTCATGCAGTGATATGGTTTGGCTCTGTATCCCCACTCAATTTCATGTCGAACTGTAATCCACATGTGTTGGAAGAGGGGCCTGGTGGTAGGTGATTGAATCATGTGGGCCGACATCCCCCTTGCTGTTCCTGTGATAGTGAATGAGTTCTCACCAGATCTGGTTGTTTAATAGTGTGCAGCATGTCCTCCTTGGCTCTGTCTCTCCTGCTCCATGGGAAGACGTGCTTGCTTCCCCTTTGCCTTCTGATTGTAAGGTTCCTGAGGCTTCCCCAGCCTTGCCTCCTATGGAGCCTGTGAAATTGTTAGTCAATTAAACTTTTCATCATAAATTACACAGTCTCAGGTAGTTCTTTATAGCACTGTGAGAGCAGACGAATACATACAGTATGTGTTTTATTTAGCTTCTTTTACTCAATGTCGTTATCTTGAGCTCCATAAGTATTGCTACTTTTATCAAATGTATTCCTTTTTATTGCTGAATAATATTTCATTAAATGGACATACCATTTGTTAAATAATTCACCTGTTAAGATTTGAGTTGCTCTCACAATATTACATATAAATCTGCTATGAATATTTGTGTACAAGTCTGAATATGTTTTTATTCCTCTTGGGTAGATACTGACAAGTGGAATGTCTAGATTCTATGGTGTGTATATATTTAATATGTTAAGAAATATACGTGCATTTAAAAAAAATTCACCATATTAAGTTTGTTTCCTCATTTGTCCTAATTCCTTTGATCAGGAAAAATCTGTGTAGAAACAGAACAATGCATTTGCCATGAGCCAGTTTCACAGCCACTTACATCTGACTACATCTTATACAGTGATGTATTCACTTGCTTCTACAAATAGGCCTTTTAGTTTTGGAACTTAAAAATCTCTTTATATACAGAGCATAATTCTTCCTTAGATGTTGTCCAAATATTTGTTTTGTTGCATTCTAGTTTTCTATTTTATATACAAGCCGCCAACTTAGGCTACTTTATTCTAGTAGGGTAGGGAATTCTTACATCCCATAAAGCAAACTTCGATCCAGTAACCTTGAATAATATGTCCAAAAATCTAATATAGATCTGAATTACTGTCTTATGGAGCAGCACCCCCTTACAGTAATGTGTAATTTCTTTCATATTTTTTTAGTTCAGTGAAATAAGACTGTCAGTTTTGGATGTCCTGCTTAGCCTTATATAACACCCATGGCTAGACCACAGCAGGCAGTTTTTTTACTTTATTACTGTGCCTAGGATTACTTTTCAAATCTAGCTAGATGAATTTGGTTAAGACTGTTGATACCATACCTGGCAGCTTGATGATTTCTGAAAGTAAAAGATATTCTGTCAGTTACATATATATATATATATATATATATATATATATATATCCCCATTGAGAAGTTAAACCACATCTTCTCTTTCCCTCAAAATCTTTGTTATGGAATACTTTTGTAAAACCACTGTCCAGGACACTGAAAATGTAATACACAAGATAATAAAGTAACCATTTTTTACAAATCCACTGAACAAAAAAAAATTATACAAAACAGGGAAGTAGCATGGGACCAGGTAAGGGATACTTCTCCGTATCTGCTGTCACCATCCCCTTTAATGTTTGCTCTGATAATAGAGACATACACTGCAATTTTCCTCTTGCGTATTGAAAGATTTTTGTCTGTGTCCACATCAGCTTCAAATATCAGGCAACGTTGATAGACCTATTGCAAGGTGACAAGGCCAGCTATACTACCGCACTGCGGGATTTGCAATCTTTTCCTTTTTTTTATTGCTGACATGTCCTTGAAATGGTAAGTTCAGCCTTAAGTAGATTTTCCTATAACACTCGTTTGCTTTTTTTTTCTGATGATAAAAGTTAGAAAAATGTTTTATAACAACTTAGAGACAAATCAACTATAAAGAAGAGTCACTTATAATATTCTACAACACATAGATAATTAATAAAATACGTTGATATATTTTGTTTCATTTTATCTTCCCCTTTCTCACACACACAGACAACACAAATGTTAAATAGTCTATATATTTACATATGTACACATAGATACATATAAACACATATATACGTACACATATTTATACACACACATATAAACACACACATATAAACACACACATACATATGTGTGTGTGTGTGTGTATATATATATATATATATACACAGATATTCAGTTAATAGTATTTCAAGTGCATTTTGTCTGCTATTAGTCTCTGAAACTCTTATTTTAATATCTGTAGAATAGCATTTTTGAAAAAGAAAAATGAATAAATTATAAGTTAGGGAAACTCCCTTCCACTGTCTATTCTAAGAATAAGATCACAAATTCATACATATAGTGTTTATTTGGCTATAGAGTTTGATGAAAAAGGTGAGATTTTCCTCACTAAAATAAATTAGAATAGGTCTGATATTCATGGCACCAGTGTTTTGTTTTGTTTTCTTTTTTTTTGACACTAGTCATATTAGATTAGGGTACATGCTGTTGACCTTATTTTATTTTATTTTTTATTTTTTAATTTTATATATATATATACATATATATGTATTTTATTGCGTTTTAGGTTTTGGGGTATATGTGCAGAACATGCAAGATTTTGCATAGGTACACACATGGTAATGTGGTTTGCTGCCTTCCTCCCAATCACCTATATCTGGCATTTCTCCCCATGTTATCCCTCCCCACCTCCCTACCCCCCCCCACTGTCCCTCCGCTAGTTCCCCCCTACAGACCCCAGTGTGTGATGCTCACCTCCCTGTGTCCATGTGTTCTCATTGTTCAATATCTGCCTATGAGTGAGAACATGCTGTGTTTCATTTTCTGTTCTTGTGTCAGTTTGCTGAAAATGATGGTTTCCAGTTTCATCCATGTCCCTACAAAGGACATGAACTCATAATTTTTTATGGCTACATAGTATTCCATGGTGTATATGTGCCACATTTTCCCTGTCCAGTCTATCATTGATGGGCATTTGGGTTGATTCTAAGTCTTTGCTATTGTAAACAGTGCTGCAATGAACATTCGTGTGCATGTGTCCTTATAGTAGAACGATTTATACTCCTTTGGATATATACCCAGTAATGGGATTGCTGGGTCAAATGGAATTTATATTTCTGGGTTCCTGAGGAATCACCACACTGTCTTCCACAATGGTTGAACTAATTTACACTCCCACCAACAGTGTAAAAATGTTCCTATTTCTCCATATCCTCTTCAGCATCTGTTGTCTCCAGATTTTTTAATGATCACCATTCTAACTGGCGTGAGATGGTATCTCAATGTAGTTTTGATTTGCATTTCTCTAATGACCAGTGATGATGAGCATTTTTTC